>OZ022254.1:14820044-14877544 GCA_963978915.1 Caenorhabditis parvicauda | reverse complement strand
TCTGGCTACAGTCAAATTGTGAGTTGATGGATAGATCCTGCCGCTCTGATTTCTTCCAGAAATGGCGCCAAAGGCTCGTGAAATTGTTTACCAATAACACGTTGGTTCAATCCCCTCCCGGGACACTTTTTTTTTGTTTTTTTTCCATGAACTTGCGTGAAAAGAGCAAGAAATGGCGCAGGAAGCTCGTAAAATCTGCATCTCAAACCAATTTTCGAGACTGCTTCGCTGATTTATGCAAAAAGAAAGTTCCAGACTCGAGGATGCCACAAGTAAGCCAGTTGGGCCGGCGGTCTTCAAGACTCTGGGGGTCGACCCGGTAGCCAAGAAGGTGAGATGTTGTACTCGAAGACCAACGACGATCTGTCCATGTACTTACTGCTATGTCTGACCGCGCTTTGCTGCGCGGAACAAGTTTTTTCCACCAACTCAAAAATTTTGCGTCTTTTTGACGCAGAGTCCTAGAAAGACGGGAGTGAGGAACTTGACACATTGTGAAATCGCACGTTCATGACGTCGTGTATCAATCTCAATCTGCAATCTGCAGCCAACAAGAATTTCCTTTTATAATGAGCTTAGGTTTGGTTGGGAGAACAACTTTTGTGAAGAGCCAACTCTTGGATACCCAATTACACTGTGAAATTATTTTATGATGTGTCAAATTCCTCCCTTCTTCCTTCTAGCACGGCGTCTTTTTGACCCACAGAGATGAAGCCAAAGTAGTATTCCATTTACTTTCGCACGTGTAAAAATGTTGACAGAATCACAAGCGCCCAAATTCAGGTGGCGATGGGCGCCCTCGCCGAGAAAACGTTGACTGGTATCCGTGAGGACGTCGGCCGAACCCTGCAAACGTTCGGCTTGACGGCCGCCGAAGCTTCGGCTGTTGTCGAGACTGGCGTTCCAGAGGCGAGCCCCGGAGAAATGGCTCCGGTCTGCGATCTTCCGAAGCTATTCAAAAACCTCAAACAGATGGGAATCAAGATTGCCGTCTGCACCGCTGATAGCAGGTCAGTTGTGTCGCCGACCCACCGCGGGTTCCGCTACCTTGGAATCATATCTCTGCAGTTTTCATTTTCTGTCACTGACCCTCCGCGGGTTCCGTCACTTTGGATCCTTTGCTCTTCCCGCTTTCTGCTAGCCTCTCGCCGACTCATTGCGGGTTCCGATCACTTGTCAATTTCAGGGCCGCTACCATGGACCAAATGTCTCGATTAGGTGTTGTCGACCTTTTGGATGATGTCATTTGTGGCAACGACAAGGGGATCGTTCCGAAGCCATCTCCACACTGTGCTGTTGCCATTTGCAAACGGCTCAATGTCGAATTGAAGGTTTGTTGTACCTCATTTAAGGCTTCAAGAAGTTTCCAAAATGTTTAGACTTCATAGGTTTTCAAGTCGTTCAACCTTTCTCTGTCCTAACACTATGCCACTATGTTTCTTTTTGCCTGATGCATGGACATGAAGAAGTGACCCCTTGGGAGCACGAAAAAGATGAAACTGAGAGCCCCCCCCGCTCCTTTCACATCACTCTACTAAAAAGAGTGACGTGATTGTCAGTATTTGAAAAGAGAAACTACTGGAGGAGTTGCCGTGGTCTCACTGCTATGGTCATTTGGCTAAAACAGTCGTCTTCAAATCGCGCGGGTTCGATATCCTCAGTGGCGATATTTTTTTGTTTTTTCCAAATCCCCACATTCGTCCGTTGCGTCGACTTAGAAAGTAGCTTGATAACTTCATGGGTCTTCGCTCGAATGCCACCTTGTAGACTCAGAGGCGCGGGAATCCAACCGCGCGCTGCTGCGCGGCTTTAATTTTACTGAGAAACATCATAGTCCTGGTTGACAATCCTATTTACAGGAAACGTTGATGGTTGGAGACACGATTGCCGACTTGAAGATGGGCAGAGTGGCTGGACTTCGCGCATCCGTTGCTGTCATGACTGGAGTCGGGAACAGGCAAACGTTGGCCGAGTATTCTGACTACTTTGTAAGTTTTGTTACTTTTTGGCACACGTGCTCCCAACCAGTGCTCACTGCGGTAAACGTAGTTGAAAGGTTGAGCAAAGCAACGTAGCGGAGCGACCGATACAGTTACTGTAGTTCAAAAATTCTATTTCTCTATCTTTTTAATCCAAGAATGACGGAAACATATTTGAAGTAGGTGAAGCTAACGTTGGGAACAATGCACAACGTTTATAGAGATGAGAAAATGAGAAGAAATAAAATAATGAAGTAAGTGCGCTCTGCGGATGGTATTGCAAAGCGGATGCAGAGCGGCTATACCCACTCATCCCTGATCTGCAAAAATTTCCTCATGAACCATTCCAGCTTGACGACGTGAGCGGCCTCCCAGAACTGATAAAAACGATGCCAGCCGAGGACACAAAAAGAGGTTAATGATGTGAAGTCGAGAAGAAGAAGAAACCCCTTGTAGACAGCGTGTACTTATTGATCTCATCCCAATGGCAATAATTTATTATTTTCCGACGATTTGCAATCAATTTCGCTTGAATAAATAGATTATAACTGAAGCTTTGAGATTTTCCATGAAATAAGTTTTGCGAGACATTTTACATGTTGTCGAACGGTTTTGTTCAGCGCATGATTGATTATGAAAACACTTGCCGCGCAGAAGCGCGCGGTACAGTTTAATTTGAACTTTAAGCGCATTTCCGTACCTATGTAGACTATCAGATGGTGCTTGGACGCGTACAAACCGAAGCAGATAACAGAAGGACAGTGTGATTGGATGGAATAAACAATTAATTCAATTGAGACGCAAAATCATCATTTTTCTTTTTTGAAAAGTGACCCCGACTCATCGAGGTCAAATGTTCGCGATCCCAAGTCATTTTATTTAAAGACATACGAATGAAATTCGCTTCAAATTTATGTCTCCTACTTTCATTGCTGCAATTGTGAGTTGTCGTTTTTTTTTTGTCAAATTATCACGATTTCAGATGTAATTCTTATAAGCCGGGTTAGTTTGAACAAGTTGGAACAAAAATTCGGATTCTGTTTGTTGACTTCTTAACTCTAGGAATGAAAAATCGACAAAGTCCAGATTAACATCGACCCAAAATTAGACTCACTTGAGTCGAAAGAAACCTGGATTCACCAGCTTTACCTAGTCTGGCATGAATTTACCAGAACTGAGAAGAATTTTACTAAATCTAGTATGGATTTACCAGGATTAACCTGGCATACCTGGAAAAACTAAGAATTACCTTTTTCACACTGATCATCAAAGCTGGAGTGAACTTAACTGGACTTCACACCACGCTAAGCGCAGTAAAAAAAGTGTCGGATCAAACAGCGAGGGGAGGCGACCAATAAGCAGCGAGCACAAACCCCGCCCCCTTCGTAAATCCTGCACCGCTGTAGATCAAATTACACATAGCTTCCACTACCTGTAAAAAAAATCTGGCCTCCGTAAATCGGTTACTTAGTACTGTAGCAGTTTCGCCTTGAAACACAAGAACGATTAAGTGATGCGCCTTTAATTTCAATGAACTGTAAGTAAGAATAATAAATTAAATCCACAAAGATCTAACTGTTCGTTGTGAGAGTTACTGTACTCATTCTGCAAAATTGAGATTAGAGCGCGTTTGAAAACGGCCATGCTTCTAGCGATATATGTGAATTACAGTTACTGTAGTTTAGAAACTTTTTTCTCTGACCTTTTTTTCAAAACTCATGAAAAAGCTAGTTACGAAGGAAAGTTACACGATTTGCAATTTTTCAATAGCAATCGTCGAAACAAATTCGCTTGTTACCTTGAGAAAAATAATAGAAAGGGGTGAAAAAATATTGATGTGCGAACGCACCCCACATATCTAGCAAAAAGTCTGACCGATTTCAAACTCGCGGCAGTCGCATTTTTGTAAAATGAGTACGGTAGGGTCGGGACTCTCACAACGAACAGTTAGATCTTTGTAGATTTTAATTATTATTCTTACTTTCAGTTCATTGAAATTAAAGGCGCATCACTTAATCGTTCATGTATTTCAAAGCGAAACTGCTACGGTAACTAAGTAACCGATTTACGGAGGTCAGACTTTTTTACAGGTAGAGGAAGATATGTGCACCCTATAGCGAATTTTCGTTCAATATAATTTTTTTTCGTGCAACGCGTCTAATCGATAACCATCACCTTTAGCTCGGTGTGGACTTTGTCGATATTCAATTCCCAAAGAAGTCAGTTTGTCAGTGTCTAAATGATTCAAATGGCAACAAAAAAAACTATATTTCCCTATTACAGTGTTTCAAAGCGCTGTTTTTGAAATGAACGACGACATTCTAAAGATTGAACATACTATCAAATGTAAATACGATGGAAGAGGTGTAATTGAATATTATGTTCCTGGAAAGTATTTCACCTTCACTCCGAGATTTAATGTGAGATTTTATTGAATAGTTTTTCAGGTAATCAGAAAAAAGCAGAAAATCCAGAAAACAATCAATTCTTTCGCATAATCCTTCTAAAATTTTAACTTTTATAATTTTCAAAAAATAAGAAAAATTAAACGTAAAAATTGTTTGTTTCTCAGACAATCAAAAGTATGCAGAAAATCTGTGAAACAGCCATTTTTACGTATCTTTTCCATAACTCTCGGAACAGAGGAAACTGCTAGAGTTAGGGCGAAGATATGGAAGTTTTATGACATTTAGTACGTATCAGGACATATCTTGGAACATCTCGTCATTTCCAACCAGCGGCAGATCTGCGACTGATCGATGTTGGACTCAGTCAAATTGGGGAAGAACTAGGAGTAACGATAGTATCTGTTCTTATCGTATTAACTTCCACTGTGACTGGAAACACTATTTTTGCAGAAACAATATCTGCCCTCTAAATTCTCATTTTTGCAAAAATAGTGGAAGTTAATACGATAAGAACAGATATTATCGTTTCTCCTAGTTCATTCCCAATTTGGCCGAGTCCAACCTCGATCAGTCGTGGACCCGCCGCTGGTTGGAAATGACGAGATGTTCCAAGATATGTCCTGATACGTACTAAATGTCATAAAACTTCCATATTTTCGCCCCAATTCTATCATTTGGACTGAATCGAAGGTTTTAGGGACAGCAAGAAGAAAATTCAGTCACATTTACATTTTTTAGTACTACAGATAGAGATATTACGGTTTTCATCCGTTCACTATAACAACCGCTAATAATAGAATACAGATACAGCAAAATTTCAATCTGTCAAACTTGGAAAGTGAAGGGAGCGGACTTGAAGTTATGACCTACAATAATGCGATCGGCTCTGAACAGTAAGATAATCATTAAACTATTGGTGTATAGCAGATGAGCGTCGGGCATCATTTGGCGTTCCGACAATGGAATTTACACTAAAAAATGATTTCCAGAAAACTATTGTTCGCTGATCAGTCTAAATTTTTCCCAACAATGAAAGGAGTAGATCAACCGGTAGAAGAGAGAGAGAGAGAGAGAGAGAGAGAGAGAGAGAGAGAGAGAGAGAGAGAGAGAGAGAGAGAGAGAGAGAGAGAGAGAAAATATTGCAGCTGGTTCACCTTGCAACGCTCATTCGCCCCGATCCCAGTTTCTTTGGTGCTTTATCCACATCTGATATAACCATTATTCGAACCGAATCCAAAAAAAGCAATCCGTGAGTTGATTTCTAATAAATGATGAAAATTTATTTCAGCGGTTCTATTTCTTTTATTCAAAACCATCCAATCAAGTTTGCGTTTGTTGTTTACAATAACCTAGATTTCGACACTCACACAGACCATTCATGTCCAGATGTCAAGGTTGACATTCAATAAATGTAATCGAGACACTTTGAATGATTCAGACGCATTATGTGTATCGAAAAAATGTCGGAAAACAGAACATTTGGGCGACCAACATTGCAGGAATCGCTTTCTGTTACATGTCGAAGCTTTACAAGACGCAGGCACATTTCGAAGATTTTTGTAAGTTAAAAACTCTCCAAAATTTTTCTCGGGCGGACACAGGGCGCAGAACGGACCCGGCGTTGGTGGAAACGCCTCACACCGAGCTATCGTCATCGATTAGACGCGTTGCACGCAAATTCGCTTTAGGGCGCGTACGCACATCAACATTTTTTTCATTCGTCTGTCTTATTTTTCTCATCTTAACAAGCAAATTTGTTTTGCCAATTTCTGTTGAAAATTTGCAAATCATGTAAGTTTCCTTCGAAACTAGCTATTTATCATGAATTTTGAAAAAAAGTTTTTAAACTACAGTAACTGTAACTTGATCTACAGCGGTGCATGATTTACGAAGGGGCGGGGTTTGTGCTCGCTGCTTATTGGTCGCCTCACCTCGCTGCTTGATCCGACACCACGCCTCGAAAAAACCAGTGAGAGGGGCGCACAGGTGTTTTTCGAGGCGGACGCAGGGACCAGACATTGCCACCGACGCCACGTCCGTACTGCGCCCTGTGTCTGCCCGAGAACAATTTTGAAGACTCGAACAGCCGTCAATGGTCACATTCAGTCATATTTGCTTTGCCCACTGACCGAATGCCCGTTCGTCCGAACTCTGGCGGCATCGTGTTCCTACCGTAAGTTTGTATTATAACATAATAATCCTTGACGGTGCTTATATGTCATGAAGTCTCAACATGTCTGTGGTAACCTTTATTGTCGACAAGGTTAGGGTCTGCGAGACACCTCGCGGCGTCGCACAGAGACATGGAATGATCAGGGCCAAGATCACAAGGGGCGTGCACCAGGTGTTTACATACAAAAGGTCATAGTCATGAGAGGGTGTGATACGCAGGATGATCAGATGTTATAATATCAGAATCATCATCTTTTGAAGTTTTAGTCATAACTTGACTGAATCGCTCTGCTACATGTAATCAACTAGTGATACATGGTAACTACTTATTATGTGTTAAATTCAAGGCTTCAAGGTACAAAATGCCACGTTCCACCGTTTTTAATACAGACCTATAGGAAACTTTAGGATGAGGCTTCTTGATTTAAATGTCGAGAGAGAGTGAAATAGAAAGGAAGGCGTGATACAAATCGACTAAGAACTTTCAAAATTCAAAACAGAAAAGAGGCAGGATGCGGTATAAAATAAAAACATTAGAAAATCATGAAAGGAAAGTGGCGTCAAATGTAATGTGAATGGTTGTATCCTGTTACATGAGGTATCATGCAGACGAGGACACTATATTGACGACATCTTTTTTTAAAAAAAATTCTTCGGTTTCTCACGAATTTCATTCCACATATCTAGCAAAAAGTCTGACCGATTTCAAACTCGCGACAGTCGCATTTTTGTAAAATGAGAACGGTAGGGTCGGGACTCTCACAACGAACAGTTAGATCTTTGTGGATTTAAATTATTATTCTTACTTTCATTCCATTGAAATTGAAGGCGCATTACTTAATCGTTCATGTATTTCAAAGCGAAACTGCTACGGTAACTAAGTAACCGATTTACGGAGGTCAGACTTTTTTACAGGTAGAGGAAGACATGTGCATTCTCATTTCCGTTTTTAAAAAATGAAAATGTTTCAGAGAAGCTACTCTTATAGATGGTGGAGTCAAACCAACGTATTTGCTTCCTTACCGTGAAATAGTTGAAGCTGTCGTTCGTCAAGTAAGTTTTTGTTTTCATTTTCATGATGGACATTTTGAGCTTTTCAGTTTTTTGGCTTCATGACAGATCTTGACGAATATGTGACTGAAGGACTTGCTTTGTACTTTAGTCGAAAGATTCTAGATGAGCATGTTGGAGCATGGGCCTACACGGTGAGTTTTAAAAAATGAGTAATTTGAAATTCACATTTGTTCGAAACCTCCAACTAAAACATATTCAATGTTGCTTCCGGTTCAGGAGGATTTGTATACCTATCAACTATCACTCCTACCTTCTAAATCAGAACTCGACAGAAGTAGAATGCGGCTAAAAGTCTGTCTATCGACTCTGAAAGATTCTGTAAAACGAGATTAAGGGTTACTCGCACATTGGCGAACTCAGAAATTATTTCAAAAGCGCTGAACAATTTGATAATGTTTTGAAGGTCTGTTTCTTGATTCATGGACACTGTTCTCTACGACCGTTTCAGAGTCTGCCAGTCGCTGACCCTATGATACCGTTGTCTCAAAAGCAGTTCAATCAAATCATGAACTCGCACCAAAACGATTTGGAGATGAATGGGAAGCCAATTGATTTTGCACAATGGACGGTATGTTTTTCGTTGCTGACCGATCTATGATAAGTCTTCTCTCAAGGTAAATAACTCACCAACTCCAATGATATTTCTTGTTGATGAAAAAAAAATTACTGTCTTTAACAGTGGAAGGTTAGCAAATTGCCCTCATAATGAACGATTCAGTTTTGATTTTCAGCATTCTAGTAGATATAGCCGTATGGTATAGTGTCCCTGGCTCGAACAGAGAGAAGAAGCTTTTGTGGATATCGAGTAAGTCTTTGCTTCACACAACGCGAGGGATCAAATTTCAGTTACTGTAGTTCAAAAGTTTTTGATTTTCCTACCTTTTCCCGTCCCACGTATCTAGCAAAAAGTGACCGATTTCAAACGCGCGCCAGTCTCATTTTTGTAAAATGAGTACGGTAGGAGTCGGTACTCTCACAACGAACAGTTAGATCTTTGTGGATTTAAATTATTGTTCTTACTTTCAGCCCATTTAAATTAAAAGCGCATTACTTAATCGTTCTTGTGTTTCAAGGCGAAACTGCTACAGTGCTAAGTAAGCGATTTACGGAGGTCAGACTTTTTTACAGGTAGAGGAAGCTATGTGCGTCCCAGATTCACAACCGGAAATATGTTTGAAGTAGGAAAAAAATCGTTGGGAAAAGTCCGAAATGTTCATCATTTCAAGTGAAACATTTTAAAACACTTTCGAAAATAAGAGCGGAGGTTGGCAAAACGGTTGCGAAGCGGTTATATTTCCTTATACCTGTGCCGATGTGACATGTGACATGCACGACATACGTGAGAATCGAAATTCGCCGTGGAAAGACAGAAATCGTGGGCTTTGACCATTCTACTAGGCATGAGCATATTGCCAATCATTGGCTGTCGATTGGCAATGCAGTCTGTTGAAACACCATCTTTAACGTCAAGAAGGCCTAGAAATCAAAATTCAAGTCAATTACATTGCCAACCGACTGCCAATGATTGGCAATATGCCCATGCTCACACTCTACCACGGAAGACATGGTTCTTTGCGGCAACTCTATGTTCACTCATTTGCTCCTCTTCACGCCAGAATTCTTAAGCATTAACAATCACACTTTTTTGAAAACTGTGTGTGAATTCTATTTTTGGCCATAACTCTAACTAAACGAGGTCGGTGAAGCAACTTTTGAGAGCAGTTCCATCTAGGGATGGGCAAATCGCCAGTTATTGGCTAACGACTGGCTATCCTCTTTTCGTTAGCCAATTTCATTGGCGAGCGATTGGCTATTCAATTGGCGAGCGCCTGAACTTGCGCTCTCTGAGCCCTTTTCGTCGTGGATGATGGTTTTGTTCAGATGGTATCATTTCGCCAATTGAATAGCCAATCGCTCGCCAATGCAATTGGCTAACAAAAAGAGGATAGCCAATCGTTAGCCAACGGCTGGCGACTTGCCCAACCCTAGTTCCAAAAAAAAGCCCTAGCATCGTCTTCTCCATATGTGAAAACCACTCAGACCTCATAGATTCTCCGGGCTTTGATATACTTCCCATGTGAGTAATAATTTTCAGATTCGGCTCCTACCGAACACGGCGAGAGTGATGTGATCCTGTTGGATGAAGATATGATTTGCGATTGTATGGTATACTATGAGAAAGACTATAAGAGAAGATTGGTTGATACGTTCAAAAGTCGTCAAGATGTTGGTTTTCAAGACGCTTTCCTCTTCATTCTTATACCTTTCAGCAGTTTAGTGAACAAGCCAGACTTCGCGTTTACAGTATCATGCTCCTAAGTGATGATCCGGAAAAGGAGATATTCAACTATTTCCCGGAGTATGCAAGTCTTATTTCAATGGAATCGGTTTGTTTTTGAATTCAGTGTCTTATATACTCATGAAGTCACAAACTGTTGCCGCGGTCTGTTCTCAGCTCATATGCATCAGATTGAGATAGCCTACACGTCATTTGTGAGCTTAAAGTGACCCAGATGTTGAATTTAGCTCTATGCGCGCGCTACTGCGCGGCACGTGAGACAAACTTCCTTCATAATAAGACACATATCTAGCAAAAAGTCTGACCGATTTCAAACGCCCGCCAGTCGCATTTTTGTGAAATGAGTACGGTAGGGTCGGGACTCTCACAACGAACAGTTAGATCTTTGTGGATTTAAATTATTATTCTTACTTTCAGTCCATTGAAATTAAAGGCGCATCACTTAATCGTTCTTGTGTTTCAAGGCGAAACTGCTACAGTACTGAGTAACCGATTTACGGAGGCCAGATTTTTTACAGGTAGAGGAAGATATGTGTGATATATTTAGAAATTTGAACGGTATGTGATGTGGTGTGTCGTGGCGCGTGTGTTTAGTGATAACACGGAAGTATTGACCTCAAATTCTTCATTCTCGAATTATCTATATGACTATTTTTGTCGAAACTGGTGACATTTTCGAAAATGGAAGTAAGATAAAGAAGAAAGTTTCCAGATGTGGATATTAAAATTATTTTTATTTCAGAATGTGGATTTGCTGACGGCTACATTCTCTTATTTCGAATTTTACCATGCAAAACAACAATTCGTTCCTCCTCAGATAACTCGGAGTATCAAGGTTTTGTTTTAAAGACTTCTAACTCGAAATTAAATGAAATGCATACGTTGTCAATAGAATGTACTTCTCACGAAAAGAGTAGAGAACAGAAAATAAATCTTTTCTGATGAAAAATGCTTGAGAACCATGGTTTTTTTCATTTTTGATACTGATTTTTGACTTTTTTTAAAGAGCTGTCTCCTCGAATCTTTCTACAAACACGGCAAGAAACTAACTCTTGGTGAGGTCAAGAGCAAGTACACTGATATGAAGAGCCAAAGTCAAGTGTAAGTTGGCATATTCTCAGTAAAAAATTGGTTTGTGGTTTTTTTTTGTTAAAATAAATGATTACAGAAAGTCGTCGGTGACCTATTTTGAAGATGCTTGTCTCTACAACGATCATGCCAACTCGAATCTTTTGGACAGTCTGGCAGTCACCTTCTGGAAGAACTACGAATGTACTCATTTCCAACCGTTGAGCCTGTGTGCTAAGAACATTCCGGCTCCGTTGCGAAGAGCAGCGTACTGTGCGGTTTTGAGATCAGGCAGCCCGTCGCAATACGTTTTCATGGTTCGTTTTTCAACAAGACGCATCTCCCTGCTTACTGCTTAGAGGTGTCTAACACACTCCATTAGTATCACACTGTATCGTTGCCTCTGCGTCTCGCCCTCCTCACGTACTCTTGCCCCCCTTCCCCACCTGGGGCTAGCACGATCTGACATCAGGAACTACAGTAATTCCCGATCTCTACGAAGAATATTTTGAACTTTTGAATAGCCATACGAATGTCGAAAAGGGACAAATATTCATCGGGAATGAAAAATTCTACGATAAAATAGAAGGAGAATATCGATTAGCCCCGTAAACCTACAAAAAACATTTTGTAACCGCGGATTGTCTCTGTACTCTCTCTCTCTCTCTCTCTCTCTCTCTCTCTCTCTCTCTCTCTCTCTCTCTCTCTCTCTCTCTCTCTCTCTCTTTTGCCGCTGTTCTCACCTGGCCGCATAAAAAGGGAGATGTGTGACGTAACACTAATAGTTTTCTCCACTTTCTTGAAACAAATTCTAATTGTACTATTTCAGTTCTCTGCATTGAAGAAACAAGAGACGAACCTTTACGAAAAAGGTGTACTAGATTTGGCCATATTCAACGGGATTTCAAAGTAAGTATAGTTTTTTTTAATAGACGAAAACTGGTATTTTCGCATCCCATCTTATCCCGCATCCAATTGTTTCCAAACGTGAAAAACGTGGTGTGCGGTATCCTGAACACCTTTTCTGCAGGCTTAGGGTCAACCCAAGCCTAAAAACGAGGTGTTTGCGATCTTCTTAACTTTGAAAAACGGATACGATTTACTAAATACCGCGAGTTGAAAACTAACTCATTTGATTGTAGAGGCTACGACACAACGTTATCCTACATGCCAACAGCAATCGAGTGGGAGTTTATGAGAACTCCAATTGGGTATCGTGACGAAGCATGCAGACTGGGCTCAGGGAAAAGAAGATGGTCGTCATCACACAATCCGAATACGATCGCTTCATTGAGCATTGTCGTGTTCATGAGCATAATTTGGAATATTTAATAAACTGATTGCGAGTATTGTCTTGTATGAATAGATCCAACCATCTGGTTTCGCTAATGAGAAAGCCTGAAAATACCTCATCCGTTTGAATCAGGAAAAATCGAGAAATAAAGAAAACTAGACTATTCGAAGCTCACTTTCTCCTTTTCTACATCCGCTTTTTTTTAAAGAATTTTTCTATGCCTTAGAAAATTTGAATCTGTGCTCTGTGGACACTGCTGTTTACATTTTGCCGGACTAACTCCAGTAAAAAAAAAACACGCTACCTCGGTGCAGTCGTGCTCCACTGCGAATTTTGCGACTGCATTTAGTCACAATAAAACATTTCGTTCTTCTCTCCCCACGCGTTTGTTTGAACAAAAGTTCTGCCAGACAAAGTTTTTAAGTTATTATTGATACTCCCCCTCTCACATACGCATCCTCTTCTATTTCTCACTTTATTGCCTTTCTCTAGATGACGTCGACAGATCTTGCGACATTAGAAGAAATGTTCAAGGATCGTTATAGCAAGGTTAGTTCGCAATAAATAAAATTGGGGTAATCAATCTAATTCTCCAACACTTCTGATGATCAATTCAGGACAACGAACGATACCAGAAGCTTGCTGAAGGGTTCGACCCGGCAATTGTGGTACACCCTCTCCCACCACCACCACAATGGAACAATTATTCGAATAGAGGTGCAAACCGGTATGGAGGATCGAATGGTTACAGAGGAAACTATAGGTGAGATTCTTGTTTGGAATTTTTTCCAATTTTTGAGGATGGAAAAATTAGGTTAAATCTGCGGCCCATAATAAAGTACATTTTCTCCGAGACTTGGGAGAAGTTTTTTGTTCGAATAAAGTTTGTTTCAGAGGCGGTTACAACAACCATCGCGGTGGCGGTAACAACTACAACAATGGAAACAGAAAACGTCGATACGACGATCGTTCTTGAAATCGCCACACACACACACACACATTTATTGGTTTTTCTTTTCTTTGACTGTAAATACTGTTGATCTATTTGGAATGAAATGAACCTTTGACAAACACCTTGGCTGTTCAAACAACATGTCTCATTCAGAAGTATCTAATCAGTTCAAGACGCACCTTGTCTCTAGATACCCAACATGCGATTCATTTTCACATTAACTTCCTTGATCTCGGTTGTTTTCGCTCTGGAATGCTACACCGGATTCACCTATTTGTCGTCGCAGAGCGTTGGTGAGATTTGAAAATATATTTAACTTTCTGAAATGTCAATTTTTAAAGTTAAAAAAAGGAATTTCTGAAACGAAAACCTCCTTATTCAATCTAAAACATGAGATGACTATCGAATCTGCAGCAAACAGTAATTTCCCTTTATAATAAGCTTAAGTTTGGTTAGGAGAGGAAATTTGGGGTAGAGCCTAGTCTCAGAAACTTCCGTCTTTCTAGCACCGCATTCGTAAGTAGAAATTGAGTAGCTTTGAAAGTATTTCTTGACCTTCCAATTTTCTCTATCGCGTTCAAGTTGTTATGATTTTCTTCGTGACATCAAGAAAAGTTCCAGTGATACTTCGATTATCTCGAAAAATATCAGGAACCACCAAAGAAACATGCAAGTCATCATTGGACTATTGCTATAATGCCACAGCTGATCTGTCACAGTTGAATAACATCAAGTACGCTGGGTGTTCGTCCACGCGGTGCTTTGTGAGTCATCGTCGTTGGTTGAGAGGAATTATCATTCAGATTGCACGTAACAAGTGCCTGACGCAGATCGTCGGCGGAAAGGAGATCAAATTTTGTTGTTGTAACACTGGGGACCTGTGCAACTCGAAGTTGACGGTGAGGTTTTCACCTTTGAAGGAAAAAAACAATATCTATCGAATCCCCGTTAACCTACACAAAACACTTTCTAACCTGGGACTGTCTCTGCGCATCTCATCAACGACACTATCTCACACCAGGGCGCTTGAACAGGGAAATGTGGGCTACCTCTATTCATAGGCACGGAAGACCTTTTTACAGACTTTTGGTACTACACATAGCTTCCTCTACCTGTAAAAAAGTCTGACCTCCGTAAATCGGTGACTTAGTACCGTAGCAGTTTCGCCTTGAAATACAAGAATGATTTAAGTAATGCGCCTTTAATTTCAATGGACTGAAAGTAAGAATAATAATTTAAATCCACAAAGATCTAACTGTTCGTTGTGAGAGTCCCGACTCCTACCGTACTCATTTTACAAAAATGCGACTGGCGCGCGTTTGAAATCGGTCAGACATTTTGCTAGATATGTGTACTATTTGTAGGCTAAACTCGTGCAAACGTAAATTTTTAAAAATATTTTTAAGCCTGTTTTTTAAGCATGCCAAAAAATTCTCTTAAGAACCTTTCATTCGTGGACAAGACGAAACAACGCGTCAGTGACTTCTTCAACATGTTTGGATGAATAAATTTATTACTTCTTACCGACCACATTCTTTATCACATTGATGCTCTTCTCGAGAAAAGACCACTCTTGCTGTAAAAAGTGTAATGAAGATTAATATCGTTCTCAAAGCCTACTGTGTTATTCCCTCCGTTACACTTGTCGTAATCATTGCAACAGCAGAAGGTCACGGTCTTTCCGCTGAACTCTTGCTCGAAGCATGCGTTACCTCGGAACTGGAATTTTAGATTGATAAGAGACATCCGAGTTCGGATCCACCTGGAGGTAAAGATTTTTGTTTTTTTTTTAATTTCAAGAACCTTTTAGAGAATGTGTCCATATTTCACCAGAAGAATTTTGTAAACTAGAATGTTTTTTAAATTGACTTTTGTCAGATTTACGAAGGAATAGGTCAAGGGAGAGACAAAAGTTCACCTGACAAATATAAGTGTTACACCCTGCCTTTTGAAGATGTACCGGATCGCCGACTGTAGCTGAGGCGTTATAACAATAGTCGGTGTCTTTTTCACACTCTTTCGTTTCTGTACCAACGGATGAACCTGCGAATTGTCAGTTTCTTTAGCCATGTTGGGTTGGATTAGTCACAAATTTTGAACTTTTGTCATGAAGAATTCAAAAAGAGCAGAAGAGAGACAGAGAGCGAGAGTGAAAAAGAAAGAAAGAGAGAAATATTATATCCTTTTCCGCCCTAAAATCTCGAAATCCGACGAAAAATCAATCTTCTTTTCATAAAAACAAAACCTCACCTCTCAATATCGAATATCCCGTGTAGCATTGGAGTAGGGCACCAGTAAGGGTGACACTTGTCAGGAGTAGTAAAACTTTCATTCTTTCTGTGTTTGGTGTGAGACAAAACGGTGAGAAGGGGTGATCAATCTATAGCCTTTCTCCACAACACACTTGACAGTATCAATCATTCGGTAAATTGAATCAAGACCATGATGAGTGATAAAAAACAAGAGTCATTGACTTCCGTTTATTTCGAGAACCCGTGCGGAACAAGACACTTTAACCGAAAAATAACAATTTTCTATGGTAATAGGCTATTGGGAAAGTCGTGTTGTGCTTTTTTTGTTTCTCTCTCTCTCTCATAAGTGGATAAAACATCAAGACTTCCCCGACAACCTATCGTATCGGTACTTTTCGTGGGAAAAACATTCAAATACGGTACTTTTCCAATTTTTTGCGATGAAAACTACCGATATCAAAATCTTATAATCTACAGCTACACTAAGAACAACTTTTAACGTAGAGAAAAAAAAACAAAGCTTACTCTACTAGTACCGTCGGGTCCAAGATTTTTCCTTCTTTTTCAACGTATCTGAAAATCTTGTGATTTTTTAGCACAGAATGAAGTTTACCTCAATAATTTCGTCAGGAAATCATCCGTTTCCATTATTTTCGAGCTTCCGATGAGCACAAATTGTCTTTTGGCTCGGGTTATTGCAACGTTCAGTCTTCTTGATTCTTTCAGGAAACCGATTTGGCCTGAAATTGAGGATGAGAAAGAGAGAGGAAGGAAAAAAGAGAGAGAGAGAGAGAAAACAAAAACTAACCATAAGAATTGTCTCTGACCAAACAAAAGATGACAATTTCCTTTTCCTGTCCCTGGAATGCGTCTACTGTGTTCACCTTCACTGGCCATCTCAATTTCTTGCGGATCTTCTCTGCCTTGATATTCATTTTTATAAAATTCACATGTAGAAAATTGTACTTGTGCAAAGTATGGGGTGATGATCGCGATTTGTTCTTGGCCCACGTCGTGTTCAAGTAGAAGTCTATTGACATAGGAGACTACGAGATCTGCTTCATCTGGAATATCAATAATTTTTAGTATAACCAGATGAAATAATGAGTACTGCAGAACCCTTTCGATCCGTAAGCTCTACGTGAAAGTGGAATAGGAACCTTTGGGAGGTTTCGAGAGACACTATTATTGGTGGGGTCAGAAGCATCTCCACAAAAAGAGATCGCGAGGTTGAGGTTTGAAATTTTACCTTCATTAACTTTCGAGTACTGCGAACGTGACTCCCTCGACCTGCTCCAGATCTTGTCGGTGTCGAACATGATGACAGGGTGATTTAGGACGTCTTCTGTTTCCATGTTGAATTTGTCGCTGAAGATCTTCATTGAGAGAGAGAGAAAGAGAGAGAGAGAGAGAGAGAGAGAGAGAGAGAGAGAGAGAGAGAGAGAGAGCGAGGGAAACCTTAACGTAATATCCTTGACACAATCGCTCGACACCAACTGCGAGTCGTAGAAGTTATCACTTGAGAACTTCATGATCTTATCGTTCATTCTGGAAGCAATCTTCTTTTACTGTGTCGTACATCTAGACTCACCTGAATTGTTGTTTCAACAGCACTGATATGTTCGACTTCGAGAACTCCTTCATGAGCCTTTCCATCAGTGAGACATGAAGTCCTTCTTGTTGAGCACTACAAAATCTTCCACTGCGCATGCTATCAAGAAAAATGATACCTTTTTGAAACCACAACTGCTGGAAGCTGCGCAGGGTCTCCTACGAGAATGCATCGCTTGCAAGTCGAAATCGCTGCCCAGACTTGAGGTTCCGTACATTGAGCTGCTTCGTCTAAAAATCATTGTTTAGGCTTTTCTCAAAATTTTCTTAATAATCAGTTTTTTTACTTAAAAATATTTTTTCTAGTCATCGATTTTCTACATTTTTCACTTTCTAAAGAGAATATTCAGAAACCTTTCTTTTTTTTCGAATCTTTCTCTAGAAATGTTGTCAATCTTGATTTTAAAAATATTCAGAGCGTCTTTTTCCATCCACTTGTCCGAAAAGGAGATGATCCACGGAAAATTTCAAATTTGCAAAAATCAAAATCCTAAAAACGAACCAATTATGATGACATCCGCATTCCACGCCATCCTTGGCAGGCTTCTGATGACCGAAGACGTCAATGTGCAGAATATAGCCCGATGCTTCTTGTAGATGTCTTTATAGATGTAGTGTTGAAGCTGCTTGATTCCATGATTTCGATCTTTCTTCTCTTTGGCGTTCATACTTTTCTTAAAGCAGCGGGTTAGACAAACTTGGTAATTCAAATACTGACCATTCCATCAGCCAACGTTTCCAGCTTCTCATACTTGTCATGTTTCAGAACGGCTTCTTCGATGTTCTCGTAAACACAGATTTCTGAAAAATTGAATTTGATCCATTTTGTCGACATAAACCTACCATCGAGTCGGTCATTGTGAATTGCTTTCGAACACGCTGAAAATGCATTGTCCACGGCTACATGAGATGGTGCGCAGACAAGAACCTGATATGAGAGAATTGGGAGGAAAAAACTGTCAGACAGGTCTTTTTATTTGATTCTTCAATTAAAAATTAACCTTTTTATCCTTCTCAAGCAACAGCCGAACGATTTCAGCGATAACTCTCGTTTTTCCAGTACCCGGAGGTCCTTGAATGCACAGGAATGGACGCTTCTCGTCCAATGCCGATGAGACCGCCCATGCCTGCTCTTCATTGAGCTCTTCGCTCACTTTTCTCACTTTTTTGCTATGAACTGACGGCATTGGCTTTGCACGGAATGCGAATTCTATCAGATTCACACCAGCACCTTTTCGCATTTCGCTGCTTCTGAAGTCTTTTTTTTGCGATGAAAAGTTACTAAAGACTCACGAAATTATACTCTTCAGCGTCTGATTCACACTCTTCACTTGAGACGGTGATATGAAGAATTCCGAGTTTTCGGGAAGTTTGAACGATTCGCCACTTCTAATCTTCATTTTTACTATCATGGCTATTAATAGTTCAAGTTACCTCAATACGGTCCCTTTCGATTGATCTTATACTTCCTTCTAGAACTGGCTTCAGCTTCTTATCCCTGATGACGTGAACGGTCACTGGAGTTCCTGGAATTGTGATTTTCTCAATTATTTTGACAACTAACAAACACCGGAATGACAACTCACTAGGACGGAATCCTCTCATCGACTTCGTGTTCCTCTTTGAAAATGTTATGAGACGATCGTGAATTGGATGTCGTACATCTCCAACCAATTTTACATCACCGACACACAATCCTCGTAGCTCCAAATCATACAGACCATTCTCCTCTTTTATAAGAGAAACAATCTGCTCATTTTTCGCGTTCACTTCTTCATCGAGCATTTTGACCCATTTCTCTGCCATATTCGAGAAAGACGGTGGTAATGCGATTTTCGGTTTTTTCTCTCGGTTCAGGTTTCGACTTGATTTGGCGGAAAAGTGCCTCTGAACCTGGAGTTCAATGATGTAAATAACTAAATCTAACCAATTGAACTAAAATTCGTCTCATATTTTATCTCAGTTGCTGGCACAGACGACTTCATTAATCATGGATGTGCCTAAAAATTAGTTTAAAATATTTGAAAGTAGAAAAAATACATAGGTCTGTGAAATTATCCTAAATTACATCATGGAAAAATTTTGGCATTTAGTAAAATGCACCGGTTGCACCGGGTTGCACCGGGTGCACCGGGTCATTCGTATTCAGGCTTAGGCTGAACCTAAGCTATTAAAAGTTACCATTGTTAAAAGTTCATCTCTATTTTAGGCTTAGGTTAGGTTTGGGCCAGCTTAGGTTCAGCCTAAGCCTGAATACGAATGGAAAATTTACCCGGTGCGGTGCAGTGCACTCGGTGCGTTTTACTAAATGCCAAAAATTTTTAAAAACGAAAATAATAATTCGCGTAAATCTACACTAAAGTTAGGAAAGTCTGCTCTTCTGCAATGACACAGGCGTTGCGAGCCGTGTTGTTCTCCGCCTCTTTCATTTTCGATTGCCGCCTTGTTGGCTTCTTGTTTCCATTCTCATTTTTTGCTTTCTCATATACACGTATTCGTCATCTTCTTTGAACACGAATTGCATGCGATATTGTGCATCTGAAGTATACGGCACAGATTTCCAATGTAAGTATTCGCTGCTATTTTCCATCAGACGATTCTGAACTGAATTTTGGTAATGCTTATGGATGCACATTGTACGATGCAGTTTGTCTTCCCTATTGCTCTGAACATACCGTTTAGTACACGAATTTCATAACGTATTTCAGAGTCTAAAAAGAAATCTTTAAACCGGCAAAGAGTTCATTTTAATGTCCGTCATCATTCGATTGCAAAATTTACCGCTTTCTGCGGGTGCATCTGACGTCCGAGCGTTCTTTTCTGGCCTGAAAATACCTGACGGTGCTGTTCACATAATAGGTGGCGCAGAAGGTGATGCTTTCATTGGTTTCGCCTCTGATGAAGATGCACGCCAAGCAATGCGAAAAGATCGTGGGACTATTCACCAAACAGAGGTTTGTTTTGTCAGGTAGAAAATATTTCTCTTTTTCTTCGATCTATTATTTTACGAGAAACTCACTTGGGTTTATTTATTTACAATTTTCAAACGTTGTTTCTTTTTTTCTACTCGTTGAAACTGAAGTAGGGTATACCTCCGGGTACCACAGGTTTCTCCCGTCTCTCGTGACATTAATATTTGGTATCACAAAATATTCATGAAATCCTGAAATGATTAGTTGTCTTATGTCGCGTACATCTGCAATGATGTGATTAATGAGGATCAACTTTCATAACTTTGTACCATCGATTTGAGCTTCACAGAAACATGTGTATGTTCAACTCTCTTCGTCGCCTGTTTTTTTTCTAGTAACCATGAATATCTCAACAATCCATCATGCTGATGAAAATTAACTGCTGGTGCAGTTCTGAACGTCTCATTAGAGTCTTTCAAAAAGGTGCAGTCTTGAGTTTCTCATCTGAATATGAGAGTGTTTATTTCTTGAATGATTATTCATCATGTACTGTTGTTATAAAGAAAGAGTAACTTCAACGCGCAGGTGCCAGTGGTTACGTGCTAAAGCACGACTAAAAAAAGTACCAAGACTAGTATAAACCCAGAAACACTGATAAAACATGTCAGTCTGTTGAAAAATGAATTCACGTAAACGTCGAGGTGTTCTAATATGTATAGCACGGTTTCAAAGGAACGTTGTGAATTACGAGTTTTAATAATGAAATGGATCGAAAATCCAACTCAAAAGTTTGAAGTACTGAAAATCAAACTCGCAAGCTGAAAGAATTCGTCGATTCTGTTTACGTATCATCAACTGATCGTTGATAAAACCCCATTCAACGTTTACCGTTTTTGGAAGTGCGACTTCGAGTTCTCAGCTGGTCTCACAATGACTTCATGGAAAAAGTACCATATTGGATTTTGCTCAACGTACTCATTTCTCTATCGCTAATCACCTGCTAAAATGATTCCAAACAGCAATGGATTCTCAGTGATTATGTAAAATATCGCAGCTTGTTTGTTTGAGAGAATGCTTTTTTCACAAAACTAATTCATCAGTTATGTTGTACCGTTAGGGAACTATTACCCATACTAATATAAAACTGGATATTTTGAGATTTTTTTAATAAGTTTTAACGTCTCTAAGCCTAGTTGATGAAAAAAATGACGTTAGTATTTATGCTGATACAGTAAAGAAAATAATTCTCAACTTAATCCATGTTCATCATCCGTCTGTACCCTACTTGATGAAAGTCATCTATCGCTCGACTATTTCTATCGGTATCTAAATGGCTCGTGTTTCGGTAGATCAAATAAAACTGAAACATCTCGAGAAGGAAGTCCTCATTGCGGAAACGCACCACTCTCCCGAAAGTTTTCAATGCAGAGAGCATACTTCCTTACGTTGATAAAACGCTGACACTGTTCTGTCTCAAGACAAAGCCCATGCTTTTTAGTGACAGTTTCCGAGAAGTGAACAATTGTGAAGTCGAAGTTCTCACCGTAATAATGTCCCTCGAGTAGTAAAATTAGATCCGATTTAGTTGATGAAAACCCGATTCGTTACTCACACAAAATATTCAATGAATATGTACTTGCCTCTTCATAATCTTTATAAAACGTCTGGAAAGTATATATATATATATATATATATATATATATATATATAAATAACGTTTTTTTTCTTCGTAAATAACACCTTACTATTTTGATTTGGATTATAAAAATGATTCATCGAAAACGTAACATTCCTTGTAAAATGTTGTGAGAAATTACTCGAATCCATCTGATCTGACCTTGTAGCTCGATTTAATCCAACGTGACCTACTGAAGTCATCTGGAGTGTCTCATTTCAGTTTGCTCGCTGAACGAGCTTTGAGTCGGGACTGAATAAGATGAGATCTTTTTTGGATCATTCAGTTGAACTCTGTTAGTGTATCGAAGTGGCAAGGAGATATCAAACATTTTATTGTCAGTAAAAATTGTAAACACGAAATTGTTGCATTCTTCTATTGAAGAACGACTTCAGGTGCGTTTGTTGCTCTCATCGCGCAGCGAAATGACGTCCATCATCGAGCATGTGAAGAACGGTGGAGCACCGAAATCAGAATCCATTGAATCTCAACAGCAGTTCCGACAGAAAACTGGTTTTTATTGATTTTTTGAAAAAAAGAATCTTTCTGATTACTGGGTTACTCAGGTGCGCGACCCTATTTTCTCGCTATCCTTTAACGTGGTAACTCTTTGAGTACAAACAACTTGAGTGCCGTGAGAATTTTCTGAACTTGACGTTTCTAAAATCTTCTGGTTCTTTCTAGAGACGCCGTGCTACAAAGACGGGAGTGAGGAATTTGACACATCATAAAATGGCTAATTTCACAGTGTACTTGGGTATCCAAGAGTTGACTCTCCACAAAAGTTGTTCTTCCAACCTAACCTAAGCTTATTATAAAAGGAAATAACTGTTGGCTGCAGATTGCAGATTGAGATTAATACATGACGTCATGAACGCGGGTTTTTACAATGTGTAAAATTTCTCACTCCCGTCTTTCTAGGACTCCGTTTTCTAGAGACAAAAACAAAGAATCATTCATTCAATGTTTGTTGTGTCTGTCACGTGGCAATAATTCGAGCATGAGTCTCGTGGAATCGTTGGAATCGGAAGATGAAGTTTAGAGACTGGTGTGAAGACTAACAGAAAGGGAAAGGTGTAGTAGTCCTACTGTAAACGATCGAAGCCTGTGTCCGACACAATAAACGTATGAAGAAGTAGAAAAAAACCTAATTTAGAATTGTATCTTTTTGCTACGCGAACTTTCCGATTAAGTTTAGAGTAGAGAAAAGTACAGCGCGAAAATGAAATTTGAATTTCCCTCCGTCTGAAAACAAAGCAAGTGCGCTCTAATGAACGTTTTCCTCTGAATTTTTTCAAATTTCCTTCCAGAGTCAAGTTGGAACAACGAACCAACATACCCCGTCTACAAACCGAATCAACACGCTCCTAGCGAGTTCTCTGATCAGAATCAACCAGTGTACGGAAGGAATACGTTTCCAAAGGTTAATAGTCTCCGAGCAATGAAATTACAGTATTTTCATTCGTCTAGAAACTGCAGTTTATTGTTGAACTATGTTGTTTCTATACATACAGTATCAAAAATGAGAATCACTGACGTTCATCTGAAAACTTTAGGCTGATATTCCTGATGGTTACTATCACCCTAGTGACGCGGACTATAGCTCGAGTTTCAACAAACCGGCTTTTCCTCAACGAGACCCTGAACCAGCTGCATCAAATGGACGTTGGCCACCACCAATAACAAACCGCTTCTCCAATGGTGTTCCTCCACCAGCACAAGCTGCTGCACCAGAAGAACGAAAGCCAGCTGTGCCGTCGCAGAAGAGTATCGAGGAGCTGTTGGCAGCCCTTCCACCACACCTGAGGCCACCACACGGAGTTCCACCACCTCATCTCCAACATCTTTTCCCGAAACCTGCTAGTTCCAACTCTGACAGAGACCGTGACAATAGGGCAGATATCCAGAAACAATCAGCACCAGCCACGAGTTCAAGAGAGGAGTCGTGGAGATCGACAGGCAACTCATTTGGTAATGATACGAATCAACGAAGAGAGCCCGAGTTTCCGAGAAGTGTATGTTTTTTTTTTCATTCAATCTTACGTGATTCAAGAGCTTTCCTTCTCTATAGTTTGCATCTCCTGAAAATGAGGTGTTGTGAGAGAATTATTGAACAAAAGATGGAAGAGTACTTTTTAGAACGCCTTCGTTCCAACTCCCACACCAGCCGTACCAGCAGCAGCTCCATTCCAACCGTTCAACGACTCGGCGATGAAGGCTCTCCTCCAGAATGTAATCGCACAGAAAGGAACAGCCTTCTCGGCAGCCCCTATGACGTCAACTGCGTTGCCTATGCCCACGACCATGCCCTTCTTGCCAGGAGTCCTACCGTTTGCACCACCCGGAACTTCACTGTAAGATTACGACCAAACTGCAACGAAATTAATACCGTATTTCAGACAAGCCGAACGCTACGTCGAGTTGACCAGAGTACCAGAGAAGCTTCAACGACCGGCACCACTTGAAGATTTTATTCGGCCCATAAAGTCACTCTCGCTATCATCGGTCAAAATGATCTTCACATCACGAGGAGTACATGTGTCCACTATCATCCGGTTCGATAATCCTATTGATGCAGAGAATCTGTTGAAGAGGGATGGCGAGCAAGGTATCAGGTTGGTAAAAGTCATTTTCATGGGATTATCTGAACGTTTCAGAATACGAACGGCAGCGAAGATCGACTTCGATAAGGCTGATGAACGTTCTGATGAGGTGAGTCTTTGTTTATATCTGTAATTCTGCTTAAATCTCCATAAAGTCTATCAGGAAATTCAAGTAATTTTTTTCAGAGAGACAGACGTCGTCCGAGCCCTAGAAGAAACGGAGTCGATCGACGTGACGACCGTCGTGACAATCGTGACAGTCGAGATAATGATAGGAATGGCAGAAACAGAGATGGAGGTCGTGGTGGTGACAGAGGAGCCGACCGTGGTGCAGACCGTGGACGTGATCGTCGTCCCGAACGAGATGGTGGTAGACCGGGAGGATTGGATCGTGATAAAGCCACTCGAAGCCCGTTGAGAAAGCGCCAGCGTAGATCACCACCGCCAGCTAGACAGTCAAGCAACTCGACAAGGTAAAAACAAATAGAGAACATTTTAATTTAAAGAATCATTCAGATGGTGTGTACAGCTGACAAACGTTCCGTTCAAAGTCAAGGAAGATGTTGTGACGAAGTGAGTTTTTCTCTCTTATATCAAAAAGTTAGAGCGAAGCGTAGTTTTGGAGATCAGACTGTGATCTTCAAGTAGGTATTCAGTTCATCTGACTCTTAAATGTCAGAAAAACAACACGCTTACAGATTGCTGAGCGAGGTCGTCAAACCGGCACGTGTGACCAGAACCTACTACGATGACGGCAACGCTTCCGACCGCTGGGTCGCCGAGTTCAAGACGGAAAAGGAGTTGGAACAGATTTTGGACATGAAACCAGAGATGGAAGGTCGTACCATCAGAATAAGATTCATAAGCAACGAGCGGGCCGACGAGATTATCGCCATTGAGGACAAGTATGGGGAGGTCAAGAAGAAGATGAATGAGGTAATTTTTGGAAATTACTTGGAAAAAGAAGATTTTTTTGGAAAGAGGGAGAGAAAGAGAGAAAAATCTAACTCTGACGTTTTGTCTTTAGGAAATTGCTGCCAAAAACGGAAACGGCGCACCACCACAGACTGTACCGGTGGAGCCGCTCAAGTCTCTCACAGGACTTTTTGGAAGACCCAACAATGGAGCCCAGAACAGGTTCAACCCGATTGGCGGTAATTTCCCACCTCAAGGACCACCACCTATGAATATGATGAGAGGAGGTTTGTTTTTTTTAAATCAAGTAAAACAAGTGAAATTATAAAAACGAAGCACTTTGTCTTTTTTCCCGTTTTTGAAAAACTTCTGAATCATCATAACTACTGATTTTAGGAATGATGGCTGGTCGCGGCTTCCCACCACGCGGAAACTTCAGAGGAGCCATGCGAGGGGGTCGAGGTGGCTTCAGAGGCGGCATGATGCCTCCGAACAATGTCAACGAAGAGTTCCTAGCGTTGATCAGAGGACTTGGAAAACCTGGGGCAGTTGTCGTGTGCTCTGGATTTCCGACTGCCGTGACGTTGGACGATGTGGTTAGTTTTCTTATAGACTTCAATATGAAAAGATGCATCACGCTGTTTGAAGAACACCACGAAATTCACATTTCCAGATGAAGTTCTTCGAAGGATACTTCCCACTTGTTCAATCGGTCAGAATGAAGACGGACGACAAGCAAGTTATGACTGGAGAATGTCTTCTCGCTTGTGAAGAGCCAGAGGTGATTTTTTGTTCCTTTAAATATTATCTTTTTTCACCATTAAAATAAGTATCCTTTTCTCAGCGAGGGTTTCCTAAAATTCAAATGTATCATCAACATGACCTTTTTGCCATTGGTTTCTTTCAATTTAACAAAAAATTCCGCTGAAAACAATAAACTTTCCAGTTCGCCCAAAATGCCCTGCGTGACTTGAACGGCAAAATGTACCAAGGACGAAAGATTAGCGTGATGCCAGCTTTACCATCATAATTCTTGTCTGAAACATGGGCGACTCGCTCGTGCTTCGAATCAATTCTCAGGTTGAATCTCATCTCAATTCCATTTGTTACCCACTTCCACGTAAATTTCCATCTCCGGTGTGAGAACTGTTGTTAATAAAAATTTGAAAAAAACTCAATCACATGTATCTGTTGAACACCTACAGAGAGGGAAGAGCTAAAGATCACATAGTTCGGGATGACAAAGTTGCCTACAGATGTTTTCGACCAATCGTATAGTCGGCTCGACGCGACTTGTTTTTGTCTGCGCTGTGATTTGTGTGGGATTTTGTTACCGTAACGGTCTTCTAAAATCCCACGCCAAGTCGAGATGCGCCTTCTTTGAATAACAAATGTACATTTATCCTTCGATTTCGACATCAGGGACTGTCCATATATCATTCTTATCCATAGGCTTCTTCAGAGTAGAAGTTTTGTGTATTTTGTCGAAATCAACGATCGTGCCCTGAAAGAAACTAGTCAACATATGAAAAATCACTCCTCATTGAAGGTCTTTTCAATGTAAGTCCCCAAAAACGTTCGAAATTGCCGCGAAAAAAACAAAATGTTGTTATTTTTGGGCCAGTCTCATCAGAGTGATCCCCTCAAGTCAGAAGACGTCGAAATTGGAGCCTCTCAGGCTGGTTTCTCATTAAAGATTTGATTTCAGGGATTGTTTGTGTTCCTGGTCCGCTGCCGTGGGACCATCATCATGCTGGGCCACCCAAAACATCTGTGTGTGTGTTGTTGTTTGCAAAACAATCTTGAGACATGCGCATCTTTATGTCTGTATGAGGCAGAGTTGTGAAGATTCAAGATTTTATCTAGGAAAACAAAAAAAATATCTTCAAGGAAAAAATCTGTAGACATGGTGAAGAAAACTCAAAAGAGTGCTCTTTATCGATCGAAAAAAAGAAAGAAAAATGAAAAAAATAAAAATTTTTGACGACATTTGGAACGTAGTGTGAAACACCGTGACGAAATTACGCACAAAAACTACCGTACTTGTAAAAATTCAACTTTTAAATCTGAAAGCTGTACAGAAAAGCCTTTTCGATTGTAAGATAGTTGTCCTTTGTCTTAATTCATTGTGAAAAATAGTTTTCTGATTTTTCACGTCGTTATTTTCCTGTCACTCGCTAATTTCCATTCTTTCCAACTTCAGAATTTCGCCACCGAACTATCTTAACTCTCTTTCAGGTTCACCATTCTGAAAACGAGGGGATGAACTATCTCAATGTGCACGATATAAATTCGGTGAGTGAAAATGAAATTTGGCTACAGTAACCCGAGTGTGTAGGTCAAAGCTTTTCACGCGTTTTCGAATCGACAATGTTTTGCTAAATTTTCATTCCCGAGTTTCCCGTGATCTCCTGTAAGTTTTCAATATTCAATTTATGAGTCTAAATTATCGTATAGGATTTTGGTCGTTTTGTTGGCTCCTTTGTAAACGATTTTTAAAAAGAACGTTGGAAGCCAAAAGCATCAGCAAAAATAGCGTGGTCATAGTGAGAATGAGAACAAAAGATGATGAATGTTCCTTACTCATTTTATCACATCGGTTATGCTGGGTACGGGAAAACGTGAGCACATTCTTTTCAACTGAAAACTTATCCAATACTGGAAGTGACTGGCAAACAATTTTTTCTTATACACTAGCTGGCACTAAACCTTTTCTTGTGTTCTACAAAACTGTCAGTTCCAATGATTTCTTTGGTACATTCTTTTCCTATGTAACCTTTTGACTTTTCGAATCAGAAAGATGGTGCGACTTAGAAATTGCCAACAGTCCAGGTTGAACTGGACGTTGTGCCGTTCATAGCAGAAAAATTGAACAAGTTTTTCGTACATCTTTTCGTAGTTCTTCATTTTTACTCACGTATTTTGAAGAGTTTCGATAATTATGATAACAGTTTTCCCATAAATATACTAGAGAAATCACCTTTCCTATTCTCACATTTCAGGGATTCTCCGAATCGAAAGGGTCTCTGCCGTCCCTCTACGATCTCAGGACGACTGAAACATTCATCGTGTACCCAAGTGGTAAGTTTTAGCGCAAAGTTACTATTTAAAGGTTACTAGGCATCAGATTCTCTTCTATTTCCGAATTTATCGAAAATCTCAAACTCAATCCCTCGTGTGATCCGATGACACATGCGAAGCGCGGATATCGTATCCGTGAGAATATCGAGAGTTTCACTCCTCACAGTCTCCTTCTTTTTTACTTCACCTTCTTTACGGAGGCTCGCCCTTTTAATTTTTGAGTTCGTTTTCTCCCCAACTCCTAAATGGATGTTGTAATTTCTCTTCGTAGCATTTATACAACATTCCGAAGATCTATGAATGAAATCACACCAGTATTACTCAGAAGTAAAATAGTGCAGAAATCGAATAAGCCCTGGAATATTGTATACTAACATGCAACAGTGCCAAGCTTATTTTTAGACGAACTAAACTGAGTATATAAGAATTTCATTGGTTTTTTCCTTATTTTTCACTAAAAATTTTAACGGAAATGGAATTTTCTCCTAATTTAACCGTTAACAATAACCCTCTTGGTGGAATTCCTCAATCTCATGTACCATCGACGTCAAACATGATAAAAAGTAGAAGACCCCCACCCTTATGCTTTATATAGAATCTAGTGACGCTTATAAGTACAAACTGACACCACGATTGGAGTATATCTGACATTCGCAGAGTGGAGTCGCGGATTTAGTACCTTTGGATTTTGTAGTATACTAACACGAGCTCTCCCTACAACGCCGCAGCTTTTTCCACTCATTTCGTACGCTCCCCCTTGTCTAGCTCACCGCTTCATGGCTGTAGTAGTAGTAGGAATTTGTTCTTTGCGTTTGTCCAGTGAACATTGACAGGTCTAGGTGAATCCTGATTAAGGTGAATTCTGGTCTAGGCGAATCCTGGTTGAGTCTAGGTGAATCCTGGTCAAATTTGGCGATTCGGGTGAAATTAGGAAATTACTAGGTTTTTCCAATATAATTTTTTTTGGTAAATTTGGACCATGAGCTGATTTAACGATGAACCGTTGTTTAACGTTTAACGGTTTTTCTAAATGAAGAGGTCAGCACTCTTGCAAAGTTTCTCCCATGGAATCTATGAGGTCTGAGTAGTCTCATACGTTTTCAAATATGATGAAGACGATGGAACTGCTCTCAGAACCGACCGCGTTTAGGAGTTATGCCAAAAATAGAATTCACATGTGATAAAAAGTTGAGATCTGTACTGCGTAAGGTTCCGGTGTCCCATTTTTCCCATTTTTCTACAACAAGACAGCTTTTCACACCACAGTCTAGCTAACGATTGGCCATTCTTTTTTCATTAGCTAATTGCATTGGCGAGCGATTGGCTATTCAATTGGCAAAATCATACCATCTGATCAATACCATCTTTGCCGTCGAGAAGGCTCAGAAAGCGCAACTCTACGCGCTCGCCAACTGAATAGCCAATCTCTTGTCAATACAATTGGCTAACGAAAAGAGGATAGCCAATCGTTAGCCATTTGCCCATCCCTACCATAGTCCCACGTTTACAGGAGACGACGACTTCTACTTGGGACCGACTCAAAAACAACGGTCGAGTTCCTTCGGAGGAGTCACACAGTACTCGCAGCAATTCATGAATCACGGGTTCTCACCTCTTCACCATCAGTTTGGTTATGCCAATAGAAATTTGGCATCCATACAGAGTATGAGTATGGAGTCTAGGTGAGGTTTGGCTTTGAAAAAATTAAATTTTCTCAAATTTAAGAAATAAATCATCAGAATAGATAGAAAGATTTCTCAAATTGAGCTCAAAACTATAAAATTAAAATTTAATCATCAAATAATAACAAAATACCGGTGAGATTTACTATATCCTCTGGATATTCATGTGAAAACCATAAAAATAATAATATACATTTGAAAACTCGAATACGCAACGAAGGGACCATCGGTATGTTTTTTTTATTCTACTATTTACAGAAAAGTAAATTATACAATAATATTCCATAACGCTATTCACAATTCACAATTTGTATACCTTGCTTTCAGTTCACATCACTGATTATTTCATAGCTGTTGAGATGATGTTGTCCATAGTTATTATAGTAGTTTTAGGCATTCAACTTTCCCTATATTCGGTTCAAAAGCTCTGAACAATTATTTTTAAATACTTCACTAACAATTTTTCTACTTTTCAGTGGTAACCGAAGAGCTGTTTTTTGATTTTCCCATATACTCCGAATTCTGTATTCCTTCTATAGAACAGTAGAGTTGAAGGTTCAAATTGACCTCATTTCATTTTTTGAGGGAAGTACTTATGGACCGTTGGCATTCCATTTCCAATCGATAATCACTCCAAACTTTTTTATAACACAGTACTTTTGACTTTTCCGTACTATTCTCGTTGATAAAACAGTTTAGTTGAACATCCTTTGTACGGGAAATACTTATGGGACGTCGGTAATCCGTAATGATTACTCTGAAGTTCTTCAAAAACAGTAATTTTGACTTGACTCCGCACTCTTCAATACAAAACCCCTCTGCAACCCTCGTCCCCTGTCCATTGCTTTCCAATTGTTGCGGGAGTGGTGCTAAAAGTACACTGCGAGTGCAGCACCAACGCGTTAGAGAGTAAGGATCGCTCGTTGAGGAACAGTGTGGGTGAGGGCGAGTGTGTGTTCATATCACGTGGTGTCGAGCGCTTCGAGTACTGCGCAACTGGTGAATGTAAACTGTGAGTAATGACCCTAGGATCGTTGGTTCAAGTTTGCTCGGAGGCCAGTTTTTTGTTTTTCCTGCTCGTCCTTCCATGTAGAAAAATTTCGCTGACCTTAGCATCCCTGGTTCGAACTCGGTGAGAGGATTTTCGTGCTTTTTCTTGTCATGAGATAGAAATTCTAGTCGATCAAACTGATTGGACAGTAAACGAAAGTAGTCGTTAAACATCAACCAGTCGTACAGTTTTCTATATTCTCGAATTTATTTGAAATCCTAAGGCTCCATACATATCTAGCAAAAAGTCTGACCGATTTCAAACTCGCGGCTGTTGCATTTTTGTAAAAATGAGTACGGTAGGATCGGGACTCTCACAACGAACAGTTAGATCTTTGTGGATTTAAATTATTATTCTTACTTTCAGTCCATTGAAATTGAAGGCGCATTACTTAATCGTTCATGTATTTCAAAGCGAAACTGCTACGGTAACTAAGTAACCGATTTACGGAGGTCAGACTTTTTTACAGGTAGAGGAAGATATGTGCTCCATATTACCACAGTAACAAAGTGCATACGCTTAGCAGCGGGATTTACTTTAGTCGTAACAAGGGATCAGATTAATGCTAACGAGATTATTCAACCGTTTTTTGGGTTTTTAAGCTCCTGACGCGATCGTTCGGAATTCAGCCTGCAGTGTTCTTGTCTTGGTAGCTCATGTAAGACTTCTAATGTTTCCATGTGGTCAGAGATGCCCGAATTCAATTATTCCTTCTAAAATTGTTCCATCACTAAAAAAGTAACGACTCATCAACTAAGAAAAATTCTTGCGTTTTCTGTGTTTAAATATCAGTACCACTGCGTATATCATTCGTTCTGGTGGAATCTTTTGAACCGGCCTGAATAGTCATTGAAAAGTGTTCCATTGTGAAAAATGAAAACCCTATCCATTACCAACTTCAACTTTTGCTTATTCCGTTAAGCCTGAGCACTAGAGAATATCAAGTTCTATAACCATCTATTGCATATTTCATGGAATCTCAAACACTGTTTCAAAGGTTTTAAGTGTCCCAGGTTGTACTATCTCATAGCAGAAACATAGAATGTAGCATAACCATTACCGACATTGTTTGGACAGTTTCCAATCGGCCATGGCCAACTCTCAGAGAAGTCAACTCTGATTGGATCCAGAAAAAATCAGATTGGATCCAGAGTTGTGTTTCTAATCGGAATGAAATATATTTCATAATACTCGTGCTGACCAAAGATTCATCGTGTTATTTGGGTTCGGCGAAAAAATAATTCTCCGGGGCGTTATAGTTATTTGAAGGATTTTATCAGATTGGATCCAGTGCCGTCAGATTGGATCCAATTAGCAGTGTTTTTATTTGATGGAAAATGGACCTATAACCATGATGACACATCATGATGATTCAGTCCATAATACTTTTGTTCATGATCTATCTGTTAACTCAAGTTTCGAGTACATCTGGAGCATTTAAAAGTAATCAGAAAAGTCAAATCTGATTGGATCCAGAAAAAAATCAGATTGGATTCCAGTTTTTCCCAAACTAGATTTGGTTGGATCCAATCTGAGTTGCCTTCTCTGAGCCACTACCAACATCGTTGAAAAACTGAAAGCGGAAAATATCATGTCCTAAATCCATAACCATCACTAACGCCATTCGAACAAATGCCAGAAAAAAAAGTTTTTAAACTAAAGTAACTGTAATTTGATCTACGGCGATGCAGGATTTACGAAGGGGCGGGGTTTGTGCTCGCTGCTTATTGGTCGCCTCCCCTTGCTGCTTGATCCGACACTTTTCTACTGCGCTTAGTGCGGTGTTGGATACTGTCTCACTAACACCGCGTCATTCGAACAGTTTCCAGTCGACCATGTGTGTGTGTCCTGTGTTTTGTCACCTGTAACTGAAAGTCGCCCCATTCAATCATCCAACCACCCGGTCTCGTTCTTTCTCTCTGTCGTCTCCTTCTTCCCCAACCGCCACACGGCTTGCACTTTTTGTGTGCATGTGAGTGCAATCGGGCCTCCCACCATCCCACGACGTTCTGTGTGTGTGTACGTGTGCCTTTGTGTAGAGAATAGATCGCGTCAAAGGATCACTTTTTGAACGAGTACTGTAGTGAAGAATGAAGTTTACTGTAACTGTGATAGTAAGAAAAATTTTTTTATGGCGGACTTATTGATGAACTGATCTTATTAAGTTTTGATGTCGCTTGGGTACAGGTGGAACTCTTCTTTCATAATTTACCTTGGCTTTTTGAATATTTACAAAATGATAAGCTCGTGAATAATCACTCCAGAATAGTTTGGTGCCGAGAAATAGACTGCTGGGTATGGGTTTGCTACAGTCTCAAACTCGCTACACGGTTCTGCTTTTGTAACCTGAGTATTTCTTCTAAAAATTTCTCCCAACTCTCCTGATGATCGTTGCGAACACTCATAAAGATCGGCTAAATACTTTTTCTGTATAGCTGTTAAGCAGTTTCACGGATGAACATCTATCAATTGTCCATAGTTTCTTGATCCGTCTGGGGTTTACGAAGTTTCTTCGGTTGTCTGAATGGTTTCAGTTAACATTGTTTGGAGTCAGTAGAATTCTCGAGACTAGTAGTGACTTTGTCGGTCTATTTCTGATCCCTAATCAAGCACGACTAGTGAACTTATAGTCATCCCGACAGAAAACTACTGAAAACAGAAGTTTCCGAAGAAAATAACATTATTGAGCGTCAAAAATATAATTCTTACCACCAACTTGCCATTACCAGCCTCTCCCCTTCTCTACCATTACCATTTTTCAAAAGAAAAGTGAAGGTTGAAAGACAGTTTGGCAGGAAAAGTGCAAAGATTGGCGCGACAAATCAGCTGATGCAAGAAGACGACCAAGAGAGAGAGAGAGAGAGAGAGAGGAAGGAGAGAGAGAGAGGAAAAAACGGGAAGTGGCGGGTGGCCTCTGAACGGCTCTGAAACACGATCTGTTGGTTTTTGTCTGATTCCGTCTGTTTTATCAGCGACCCTCGCCCGACTTTTCGTGTTTTGGTTGTGGGAAGTTTGTTTGAGTCTGAGTCAACCAAAGACCGTTAATAGGAATTTGAATGTCAGTTGGTACAGCTGGTGGGAACCGTTTCGAACATAATTATCCTTGTTTTCGTTTTTTGGCTGTGATTTGTTAAAATTGAAAGCCAGTAACAAATTTTCTGGAGTTTCCTTCGTTAACTCATTTGGAAATAATCTATTTCCCTTTTTGTCGTCGTTCTCATAGCTATTACTATTGTACAGATTCTACTTGTACTTGTAGTTCAATGTTATTATTTTCCTATGGGTTGAACTCTATTGGGAGGTTCTTTCTGCGGACCATACCGTCTCCCTGGAACCATTCACGATGGAACTGCTTGGCGGCACCGTCTGGGACGTTGGTCCATTAAACGGTGATACGGTAGTTTTTCTTCTTATATTAGATCGATTTTTCGTCTTTTTTAAGATGAAATCAGGAAAAATTATGCAAAGTTTTGAGTCTATTTTTCTTTTAAAAAACGTAGATTCCGTAGCTACTACTCCAAAGTCCTCTGGCCATAGGTCAGAAGGCAAAATTGCTTTCCCCTAAAAGCAGAAAAACACGCTGTCGTAAAGGTAAAGTGCGAATGTCCGCACTGACACCCACATCTGATTGGCCTCATCAGTGAGAAGATAAATGATCATTTAGCTGTTCATTTATCGTTTAGCGCTCTGGTAACATTGAATTTGATGAGAAATGCTTAGATAACCAACATGTGCTAGTTTTCTATTCTGCATTATAGATAATTTTTTTCACTTTTTTTGATAGTCTAGAGCTTACACTGAACCCCAGAACGATCTGAATTGTTTTCTAGGTGACGCTAGATAACAATAACATAGGAAGAATTGTACTTTTTTGCATTATAGATCAAAATGTTATATGCTGTTTCGATAGTCTGATACTTTTACAAATGAATTTGAAAATTTTGTGCCATGGCCTTATTAAAATGGCCTGCTTTATCAAAATGCTTCACTGCCTCTATTCTTAAATTATGGCCGAAAATTGAGTTCACATGATCTTGTGGAAAAGATTTTCTATAATGTTGAATCTTATTTTTAAACATTTTCTCTCTGTAACAGTCTGAAAATCGAAAGAACTCATGTAGCTAACCGTAAGGGGGAATGTTTGAATGTAGTTATGGACCATAGATTCAGAGCAAGGTCAATGAAGCATTTTTTGAAATCCTGTTCATGTGCGAAAACATTATAAGAGTCAGGACTGGGCTATACAGTCCGTATCTCAGTGCTCGATACTGTACCCACGTATCACCCACCCCCATCTCGAGACTGTCGAATCATCCTGCCGTTCATAGTGATCTCAGAATTACACAATTCCAAAGATCCAGATGCGATTACGAAAGTGTAGGTGGTCAAATTAGATAAGTAAATCACATGTTTGCCAAAGGGTTTGGTTATTCGGAATGAATTCGTGATAAGAGAGAGTGGCTATGACTTGTGATCAACATTTTTAAAGATCGGTCTGTGATCTCTTGATTCGGACTGTAGCATGCGATAATCTTCGCTCTCTGAGAAAACCTCCATCAGCTGTGCATTCGGTATGCGACAGTGTTTTGGTTGATTGTCATAATTGCTACTTTTATAGTGAGTAATAATGATAGTTTATTCCATAAGGCGGGAAAATGGAGTTAGTTACTGTAGAGAGTAAATAAAATGAACCGAAAAGGGCAGGTGTTGTCGTTTCCTACTTTTTTTTTACTCATTTAATGTAAAAAAGAAATTTTTCCACGAAACTACTGGTTTTCAATTTTTTGTTGAAAAATTTTGAAGTTTGTTCGCCGAAGCCACTGATTTTTCTAGGTTTTCCCATTTTTGTTGACAATTGGAGGGCCAAACCGCATCTTGTACTTGGGAATCATTAATTGTATGATTTCATTTACAGTAGCATACCACTTCAATATGTCTCGTAACTTCCACACTGTAGAAACAACTTTGAATGTTTTCCCACCAGCTCTACCACCTCCAACTAGGCTCGCACATTAGACAGTATTAACGGTTTTTGTTTGTCTTCCAACGTTTTACTGGCGAAAACTGACCATAAAGTTATTCTCCACATCGTGGGAAAACGAACAACCAGAGTCCCATCATTTCTCATGTACGCATATGTACTTTTGTTGTTGACTGGACCGAATTTCGTAGGCCATGTGATTCTACAGATTCTGTACACTTTTTCTCAGAAAAGCCTCTTATCCACTTGTTTTTCAACTTGCACGTACTTTGAGTGATACCAGGACTAACGAAGTGTAAAAAGCCGAATTCCTAATTAATTTTTAATGATAATTAGAAATTTCCCCCTCTGTGAGCTCGTTTATTATATGGTTGACTGAATAGGACATTTGCAAGTTTTGATGAGAAAAAGGAAGTTGCGGCTCGATTGAATTGCGTAGAACTAAAAAAATGCTATATTCTCACCATATACACCATCACTAAACTCAAAAACTGTGATTTTTCAGTTTTCCACAAAAAAGCTTTTGAAAAAAAGTGCTCTATTTTGACGACAGTGTTTGGGAAAAAAGAAAATTTTTGAGTGATCTTTTTTCATCAAACAAGAACTGCAAAGAACTAACAACATGTAAGTTAATACGAAAAAGTGTACTGAATCGTTTTTATTAAGAATCATTTTTTCATTTATCTTTGTCGACACCTCAAATTTTAGGCTTAGGTAAGGTTCAAAGCACTAGTTAGGTACGATGATAAGATTTGATCAAAGTTTAAACTTGATTATCACAAAAAAAATTTTTCACCTTGTAAGCCCTCCTTGAGGAAATGATTCTTAATAGAAACGATTCAGTACACTTTTCGTATTAAGTACAACATGTAAGAGACAAAAAGACGAGATCAGAGAAAAACAGTAAGTGCCTTTTAAAACAAGAACTATGAAACACGAAAAAAATCTTTATTTTGAGTATGACAGGATAGAGAAAATGAGTCAGTGATATTTTCCACCCATTTTCTCAAACAAGAACTACAAAAACTGTTATTTTTCATCTCACCGTACCAAACTCGAAAAAAACGAATCAATGCGGTAATTCGAATCTCATCATTAATTATGGCATCATGAGAAACCGTGATTTATATGTGCTGGTACATTTTCCGGCTCCTGCTCTCTCTCTCTCTCTCTCTCTCTCTCTCTCTCTCTCTCTCTCTCTCTCTCTCTCTTTCTTTCTCTCTCTCTTCAGAAGTAGCATGTGTGTGTGTATCTGTGTGTTGCACTCTATAAAGTGGGTCCCCAGTACACGAGCCATCAACGTCGACGTTCTCCTCCCTTCTATTAGTTAGGATCTTTGTCCCGAGTGTCAGGATAGCTCGCCTATGATATGCATCATTTGTTGTACTTGTGGTGTTCCATTTCTTTGACATGGATCAAAAACGAGTTGGCTTCGAATTGACCTCATGAAAAATTGAATTTTTCATACTCTACATGATGTCGTCTCGAAACCTCGATTTCCTTCTTCTCATGATGTGATGAGTCCATGATGTGATGAGTCGTTCTATGTGTGCTTGTTCGTATGCATTGGTAGGCGAGGTAGTCTTTGATGATCTAGTGGTTCTTGTTTTTGTTCCAATGTTCTAATAAGAGTCACCAGAAGTGTCTTAACAGTGTTCTCTTGATCTTTACTCATGGTTCATGGTTTACAATTCAAAGTTTTGTGTCGGTAGAAGTATACTCCGCTGATGTTAATAATTTTTGTCTTATCCGTAGAACCTGGTTGATGTCATTCGCAATTCTTTCATGATTCGGGGTGTCCTGTCTTATTTTAACTAAAATTTGAATTTTTGAGGAATTACAATTTCAAGAATTCCCTCTCTGCATCGCACACATCGGTTTCACTTTATTCATTGTTGCAATTTTATTAGACATATTCAAATTCTTGTTGAAAAAGATTTGAAAATACTGTAAGTTTCACATCATCCTACAGGGATCTGTTTGAGAACCCCTTCAGCACGACTGCTCTCACTCGATTCATAGTGTTAATCGTAGGAAATATACTCATAATGTTTTTCGAAAGGGAGTTGATTCAACTGTAATTTCTCATCTTTTCCCAGGAATTTTTTTTCCATAACCTCTCTGTGCATGACTCACATCGGTCCCACTTATCGTCGTCCCTGTCGTCGGTGGTGACACCAGGGTTATATTCATATTCTCGTAAAAAAAGGCTTGAACATGCTATGATTGGCACATCTTACTAAAGGGGCCTTTTCCAGTAGCTATGTCAGAATTACTCACGACGGTCCCACTTATCGTCGTCCCTGTCTTCAACGACGGTGTTGCTGGTGGAGGTGACACCGGGGTCGTTTCTCTCTCTGTCTCTATGCTATGTGCATTATTCGTTCTACTTGCAATGTCCTCTCTCACTCACTCAATGGCACTCACTGAAATGTGTGTGTGTGTTTGAGCGTGTGAGGAGAGAGAGAGTGTTCCATCACCCCCGGACACTTTTTTCCTCCTCCTTCACTCTCTCTTCAGTTAAAGAGAATATGAAGGGAGAGGTGGGGAATCCCGTGGTTCTTGTCTTAACTTTTTGACTCGATCGCTTTTTTTGTGTAGGCCACGCTGTCACTAAGGCATCTTAACTACCTAACTAATGATCTTCAGTCATTCTGTTACATGCTCCTATCGCCATATTTAGTTCTTAACGGTTTAATGACATTTTGTAGCCATGTTCTACATTGACTCAACTCGAAACGGTTTTGACACTTTTGGAGTCAACTTGTTTCATATGAAGTAAGATCTTGCGACATATTGTATTCGATAGTTTTCTTGAGGTAGATATGCTCTTTTGTCGTACTGTTAAATGCCCCTGTCGTCATATTAAGTTTATGCCGCTTCCATGATATCCTGTAGACATGTCCTACATTGACTCGAATCGAAATGGTTTTGACACTGTTGGACCCAGCTGTATCCATTTTTAGTTATGATTCTATGTAGGTCAAATAGTTGTCTTTTATAGGTCTCGTTCACTAAAATCTCTAAAGCCTCTAATGCTCTCTCATCATACTGTTTTGTCCCTCTATCTCAACATTTTGGGTTGAGAAGAAAAAACTAGACACAGATGTCTCTCGTAACGTTTCCAGTACACTCATGAACCTTAACAGTTAGGACACTATATCCGTATTTAATGACACTTAGTAGGAGCGAAAATCCGGTAGTACTGTAAATAAAATTATCTCGCACACTCTGGAGTTTTTACTGTAACGAGGAACTGTAACTGTTGTTGTTTTTCTGAACCAAAAGGAAGTTCCAACTCTGATCAAAACAACGAATTAGGTAACCTTTGATTATCATTAGCAAGCATGTACGAACTTTTCAAAAAATGCCACCTCGCTAATTAATTTGTACATCTTATTCACTTCCACCCCCACTCTTATTGTTCCTTAATAGCAGCTTTTTGAGTAGGGGTTCGATGTCATTCTCACCTACAGTTAAAACCTACCCAGCTGTGTTAACCAGGTTGAACAATGAAGTGTAGAAAATTCTTGCGCGTTTTTTGTTACAAGCGAGATATTTTAAGTTGAAACAATTATGTTTTTTTAAACGCTCCAAATTGAGAGAGAGATGATAATTTCCGATGGGAACATGTAATTTACTCTGATTCTTCCCGGGTTACCAAAGTTTTCATGACTGCGATCACGTGACAATGGTGTAAAAAAGCATGGGGATCATGGCTGTTCTTCCTAAATTTCCTTCCTTTAAATCAAGAAGAAGCCTTCATAATTCCAATTGAATTGCCAAAACCCTCCCTCGCTCTAAATATAAATCACTCGTGAGACACTACAATTTTCATTTCCTTCGCCGGTGAAATTTGTGTTTTATTCTGACTATAATCTCTTTTCTCCAGATTCAGAATTAGTCTTGAACTCGGAATTTTAATAGTAAATTGGATAAGATTCTCTCGAATTTTAATAAAATCATAGTTCACATTTTAATCGAAGTTCGAATGGTTTTCGAGTTAGTTTTCAATTTCCCCGGTTTTCATTTGATTTTCAACTCGAAATTCACATTTTCAAAAGTTGCAAGAGATTTTTAGCTGAAATCTTGCTCACTTTTCTTTTTTTCCATGAAAACTTGAGGATTTCGCAACTAGTCTTCAATTTTTCCAGATTTTTGTTCGAATCTTGACTTACACTTGACATTTTTTGAGGTTTTTAGCAATTTATAACTCAACGCATGATCATTACTCTCCTTTTCAATGGAAAAATTGAACATTCCGCAGCTATTCTTCAATTTTCTCCCGTTTTCGTTCTATTCTCAACTAAAATTTTGCATAAAATAAAAAAAAAATGACGAAAACTAAAAAATAAAAAAAAATGACGAAAACTATAAGTTTCGCGACTCAGAACACAAAATTCGGGCAATTTCAAGGGCCGGAAAGCTGAAAATGAGGAATGGGGCCTCTAGTTGAACACTTGTTCCTCTCTCCAAATAGTGCATCACCTTCTCTCTTTTGCCCCAACTCTCCAATTTTTTGCCGAGAAATGGCCAGAAGTCACAGTCGAAATGAATATATTCACATGTTGCGTATCCTTTCTGAAAGAGAGAAGAAAAAGTTAATTAAAGTAACAGCGACCTCGAGGGTTCGCAATGGCAGAATTCATTCTCAGCTTCGAAAAGGGATAAAAAGGGATGGATTTGGTGAATCATTTCAAATTTACCTTCATTAAGCATGTTGAATAGATCACAGTTGCAAAAGATATGAACGTTATCTTCCCTTTAACATGTTAAGTTGAAAACGAGCTTTGATCTTCTAAAATAACCTATTGTTGTTCCACCACTAATTTCAAACTGATAAAAAATATCTCTGAAAGATTGAGATCGATTCATATTTACCATCAATCGTGACATCAAATAGATGAAAAAATAATATCTTTCGCTTTTTTTGTTATAAAAAAGTAAATTGATGAATTTGATACTTACTGAATTTCCGTTATGTTCAGATGTTCATTCTGAATTTCCGGTATACTTACTATCTTGATAATTCTGGTAAATTGTTGAATATTTTGAAGGAAAATGGAGTCCCATATTTTCATACAAGTATGCCAGATTCTGATGAAACTCAGAAGTAACCTCAAAAGTATCGTATTTATTGAACTGAAATGAAAAATTTATTCTTGGAAGGAAAGAGTAATATATAAAAATACTTGAAAAAACTATTTTAAAAATATGTAGCAAAAATGGATAAAAGATTTATAACATCACAGAACGTTTTTTTCCATAATCAGAAGAATCCGAATAATCTATCGAAAGGCTTTGAAGCCGATGAAATTACTTCCCATAAGACACTTCTTTCTTGGGATCCAACGCTATTCATTATTAAAGCTTGTGTGTTCTTTGACATGGGCAAGTTCGAAAGTACAACGACCACTTGAAGAAGTTTCCATTAGGCAAGGAGAGGAGGGCTGCTATCAGTTGTGAATCGATGTATGATCGACTAACCAGATACACTTCTCATGGTCACGTCACAATAGTTCGTTCAAGACCGTCAGAGTGATTTCTGACTGAAGTTTCTATTTTAGTATTTTCTCCCGTCTATAAAGACTGTAAATCTATAAAATTCCAGTTTTAAGCCTACGGGCATCCGATTAAGGCAAATCTTTGAGAGTAAGAAAAAAAAATGCCAAAATAGAGAGTGATCGAACTTAGACCCATTTCTTCATGAAATTTTCAAAAACCATTTTTTCTCTCGAAAATTGAAATTTTATATTCTTCTGAAACACCAAAAACAAGGGTGATCAAATTGGGCTATGTCTTTGACAGGAAAATTCCCATATCACAATATTCCAACCAAAAAAATCGATTAGGTTATAGTTACCCCTATTCGAACGGCGAAGATTTATATTCTTCTCGCCGTCCCACATGAACAATTGATCTGTGCAGTTCCACTTGTTTTTTCTCCACAATTATTTATGCCCATCTGTTCCACCATGATCATTCGTTTTTGTTTATATTTTCACAATCGTGAACGCTTTCCCGAATTTTTCCCCGGAAAAGCACGTACGTAGTGATGATCGCTGTAACAAAGTTGAATCCCCATCAGTGAAGTTCGTAAGCGCTTCGTGACGACCATCAACATCCGCCATGAGCACAGATAATGGGCGTGAGAATCGTAGGAAAAGTTGTGAAACAAATCTGCTCCAGGACAGTTGTGCGATTTTTTCAAAAATAGGTTGCATAAGTTTTTAAGATAACCAGAAGGAACTAAATATGATTTTTAGTAGTGATAGAACATTGGTGTTAGTTATTCGACCAGGATATTCAGATCAATTCCAACCAGTAGTCTGACAAATTGTATTTGACCGCAGTTTAGGAAGGTTCTCAACAAGGGTCAGTGATTGAAGACAGAATAGTATAACCAAGTCTAATCAATCTTTTTCATCTTAAGATGTACGTTCCAATGTGAATGGCACTGGAGGAAACCCCTAACACACCGTAGTACTACCACCAATCAGTCATCATTTTTTTCTCGTTCGCACATGCGAATTAGTGTCTCATGTGGTGTCCGATTTGATCACGTGAAGTGGAGTTTCCCCTCCTAAGTGCAACACACTGTTGAAATGTTTGATTTTCTCTTTGTTGGAGCGATATTCTGTGGTTGACGATCTATATCAATGTTAGAATAATCTGAGAATCGAACATAGACAAAGTCCAGATGAATCCAGGTCAGATTTGGCGATCCTTGTAAACTCGGAGAACCACCAGTTTTTCTGGGTAATCCCGGTGAATCCCCGCCAAAATAGGTGAAATTCTAGCCAGATTAGGAAAAAATGTGAATTTGAATCTAATTTTTTGTAAGTCTAATTTTTGCAATAAAAGAAAAAGTCGGTTTTCTATTTCATCCCAACTCCATTTTTGGGCAAAATGTAAACCGCAGAGTGTCCGCAGAGCGCAGAGCCGCAGAGTCAATTTTTGTTTCTGGTTTCGGAAAATTTCTAATAACACGTACGGTTCCTAAATAGGCTTAGGTAAGGTTCTAAGCACAAGTACGTTCCGAAAATGGGGGTCCGATTTTTCCTAAGCCTGGTATAAGAAAAACTCTGCGGTCGCTCTGCGACTCTGCGCTCTGCGGTTTACATTTTGCCCCATTTTTGATAATTCAGAGCGAACATCTAATTGGCTGGAATAATAGTAAACTTTCAAGTTTCAGTTAAAGTTCATAAGATTTTTTAAAATTAGAAAAAAAACTTTAACGCGGTTTTGACGATCCATCTCTTGACTTGAGAAAATGAATTCTCACCTTTTTATATTTTTCAAGGGGAGTCTATGGAAATTAGAGATAGCCGTATCGAACTCGTGCTGTGCGGGTTAGAAATATTTGGCATCAGCGAAGTTCATCCAGTCTATTGTTTCCTCATTCATAACGGAAAGGTACACCGAATCATGAATCTTTATCGTCTATTTTTCATCGAAACCTTCAATTTTAAGCTTTGGTGAGGTTTAAACCACTAGTGCAGCGATAAGATTTGACTAGTTTAAACCAATTTTGCACCATGCAAGCTTACATGTAAGTGATTACTTCATTATTAGAGATTCAGTCTACCTTTCCGTTGTGAGTAACCTCTCGTATATGGTACCTAAGAAAAAGATCCGGGAATACGCATTTGTGCCTCGCGCAGTTAAATCGCTCTTTCAAAGAAGAAAAGAACCGGACCATAATTCTATGACCTAACTATTTTACAAAATTTGAAACACTAAACACATATACACATATCTAGCAAAAAGTCTAACCGATTTCAAACTCGCGGCAGTCGCATTTTTGTAAAAATGAGTACGGTAGGGTCGGACTCTCACAACGAACAGTTAGATCTTTGTGGATTTAAATTGTTATTCCTACTTTCAGTCCATTGAAATTAAAGGCGCATTACTTAATCGTTCATGTTTTTCGAAGCGAAACTGCTACGGTAACTAAGAAACCGATTTACGGAGGTCAGACTTTTTTACAGGTAGAGGTAGATATGTGATATATTTTTTTTCTCTACATGTATATTTTTTCTCCTTTTTTGTATATTTTAATCTCGAACATATCTAGCGAAAAGTCTGACCGATTTCAAACGCGCGCGAGTCGCATTTTTGTAAAATGAGTACGGTAGGCCTACCCTAGGGTCGGGACTCTCACAACGAACAGTTAGATCTTTGTGGATTTAAATTATTATTCTTACTTTCAGTCCATTGAAATTAAAGGCGCATCACTTAATCGTTCTTGTGTTTCAAGGCGAAACTGCTACAGTAATAGGTAACCGATTTACGGAGGTCAGACTTTTTTACAGGTAGAGGAAGATATATGTCTCGCCTTCCGGGAATAAACTATCTATCCATCTCTTTGATCCATTTTTGACGCTGCCAGGTGAAACGGTACCCACTCCTATAACAAGTATTCTGACCTTTTCCACAAATCGATTCCCCGTCCAGATAAAAATGAACTATATCGTCATTGCCGATCTGAGAAACTTTCAAGCGCGGCGAGATTAGACAAGATGACACTACTTGCGTGTGTGTGTGTGTCTCAACGCATGTTCTTCTGGCTAAATCCATCTTTTGCCCGCTCTTAAACACAATTTGTTTAATGAGAGAGTTGAGCACGCCTACACCTACTCATAGTGATTCTGAATAGAAGTCTCTGTTTAAAGGGCATATGTGATGGAATTCTGCCTTTCAACGTGTGTCCTTGAATGAGGCCGTTGTCGTTTCTGACAAAAGTATTATGCTGACAGCTTTTTGATAGTGGTTTGATAAGATTTTGGTCAGTTCTATCAGAACTGTCAAAATAGACGTTTTTGACCGTTTTCTGAGGTTTTGCTACGTTTTTGACCGTTTTCTGAGGTTTTGCTTTTTTTTTCTCCTAGAACGAAATTAACCGAAATTTATTACTTTTGGTTAGTTTTCATCGGAATTCAGACTACTTAGATGTAATATGATGTTTTAGTACCAAAAATGTAGTTAAAACGTTATTAAATCTATGATTTCGGCAAAGTGCATAAAGATTCCTTCTCGAAATTCCATTATACCAACGATTTTTGATGTACAAGACTGGTTTTCGAGTGATTCAAATAGGCTATTTCGACTAGATTCGATTTTCAAGGGATCAGAAATTATCTGATTCGTTGATGTGGTAGTTTTCGCTCTGTTCATTTTTCAAACGTAGGGATTTCACCATAATAAGCATACAATGAATCGCTGAAAGTACTATTGTGAGGTTATTCCAATCAAAATTCTGATTATACTATTACCTGATCCAAACTTGTAATGTACAGATAAACCTGGACGTGTGAAGGTACAGTAATCTCTTCTGTTTCTGGAATATTGGTTAAAATCAAGATCACACGACTGGAAAACAGCGATAAGTCAAAATTCGCGATGAACTGAATCTTTATAGAACATTCGTGAGTAATGATTGATTAAGGGGGGTCAGAGAAAAAAGTTTTTCAACTACAGTAACTGTAATTTGATCTAAAGCAGTGCAGGATTTACGAAGGGGCGGAGTTTGTGCTTGCTGCTCATTGGTCGCCTCCCCTCGCTGCTTGACCTGACACTTTTCTATTGCGCTTAGCGCAGTGTGTGATTATACTATTGAAATTTATTATATTGCAAAAATCCCGAAAATCTTTAACTTGACAATATTGCCAAGAAAGCGGTCCAGCGCTGGCAGGTTGGTCGTCCGGGTGGTGATTTATCTCACTTTAAAATGGCACATCATGACTTTTCTCTTTCCCGTCTGTTTCACTCTTTTCTTCCTTTTTTCTTGCCGCTCAGTTTCGAACTCTGTAATTTTGATGGCTTCACCATCAATGGAGACGAGTGTCTGCCACAAACGAGACACGTGCTCGCCACAATCATGCCACATTAAAATCACAAACGTAGAATAATATTTCTAGTCTAAACATTCTCACAAATTCCGAGCCAGAGCTATAATGTCATAACGAGGTGGACACTTCGTCAACTATATGTGCAAAACTTTGATCGGGAACTGATTGTAGGCACAGCTGAACTTCCAGGGTTACGGTTGTCAAGTAATTATACAGTAACCTAATTTTGTTAGCTTACTTACAGTATTTTTTCATTGAAGGTTACATGCAACGTGCCGAATACCAGAAAATTATCTACTGAAAGTTCGACCCTTCATTTAATTAGACTCATATATTGCATCTAGACGAGACGATGAGCTTTTCAGTTTCTCTGACGTTCCTCACCGACCAGACGAGGAATTAATTCCCCTTCGATTGGAATTCGAGATTTCTTTCATTTTAAAGTGTGGTGTTCCTGCTCACAGCTTTGTGCTTCAGGAATTTTGAACAAAAGTCAATAAACTCATAAACTTCTTAAAACTCCAACTTTTTCTATTTTACTAAAGGAAGAGTGAAAATTTCCAAACCCTCCCATTTTACTTTCCTGTTTAAATTTGGCCTGTAGTGGATTTTGTCCCAGAGCGCCACTGACACAGAGGTTCGAGTCCTGGCCGGAGACGATACTTCGATCTGATTGAAAGATGCGTATGGTATTTCATGTCGTTCCTCAGTTCAACGTGGTGATTGATTTAGTCTCTCTCCGCTCTCTCTCTCTCTCTCTCTTTCTCACTCTCTCTTTCTCACTCTCTCTTTCTCACTCTCTCTCTCTCTCGTTCTCTCTCTCTCTCTCTCTCTCTCTCTCTCTCTCTCTCTCTCTCTCTCTCTCTCTCTCTCTCTCTCTCCCAACCCTCAACCATATTCGCTTCCCTCCACAATCGACTAGATAGGACCGTGTGATTGGCTTGCGTAATCTTCATCTGCCACAAATCGCGGGCGCCGTCGAACAACGACGACGACGGCGTCGCGAACAGTGAGAGATAGACGTGAGTCAAACCGGGTTCCGACTGTGAAGAAAGTTATTCCATCATGTCTGCGTCTCTCCGTCTCTCTCCCTGCCTCAAAGTTACCGCAAATTTTGGCTGGGTGAAAGTGACCATGAGTCTCGTCTGTATGTGAGAGTGTACCTCTGCTTGTGTTCTAGTTCAATCTTACTTTCTTGTGACCCGTTGGTGCCATTTTGGTGATGCCACTTTTGGGAATATTGAGAATCACAGTTTTTGTATCTCTCGATATGCCTGATTGGGGCCGTTTCTATGGCACAACGTTTTGAAAACATCACTAAAATTATCAGATTGTTCCTACTGTTTGTTATTGTACCTTGTTAGTGCCATATTGATGACGCGACATTCTGGTGTTGAGACTATTCCTTTTAACAGTTTTCCTATTTCTCAATGTGCCTTGTTGGTGGCATATTAGTGGTGAATACCACTCTCAAAGCTTCATACTGTTTATCTTTTTCCCATTGTTCCCCGTTTGTGGCATATTGGTGGCGCCACATTCTGATAACACCGTTTTCCTACTTTTTTGTGTTTCCATAATGTGTTATTACTGTGTTTTCCACATTCACCTGATGTTGAGTTCCCCCCAAGTTCTCATCATATTCTCCCTATCAACCAACATCTGATTGATAGATTAAGCCTTGGAAAAGGGCAATCTCTTCTTTTCTGCGCTGAAAAGCCGAGAAGCGGAGGATTCAACGCCTAGACAACCGTAGGCCTAGAGATGGAATCTCCATATGGTTGCAAGAACGCGTGGATGCTTTTTCCATAGCGAAGCTTCAGACGTTTTGTTGTCGTCTATCACCTGTATATTTTTCTTTTTCTCGTCTTGATCACTGAAAGTGAACTCTACCTCGCTGACAGAATCGTCTCCTTCTTCACGAATTTGCTATAAGTCGCGATATTTTCGTTCCTCGAAGTCTTTTGCGTTTCGATGATGCATTGGGCTATAGACAGAATTGTGTCCAGCAGACGTGCGTTCCCTTCAGCAGCTGAAAGATCGGTGACGTCATCAATCGATGACTATTGATTTTTTGATGGAGAAAGAAAGATTGAATTGTATATATCCCACGTTATGATCTCTATCTCAATTTGTACTTTGATAAAACCTCTCCTGTCGTTGAAACTTTCCGATGAACTTTTCTGTATTCAATTGACAGCTTCACATTGTAGCACTTGGACCAGCTGTGAAAATGAAATTATTGAATGAACGCTTCAGAATCGAATAATGACTCATCAAAGCGATTCACACACTGTCAATATCATCTATCCCAATTTTAGATTTCAATAGTTTTATTTCCCAATTTTTTGATTAAGCTTTCACGCAGCGTTTAGATTACCCTGATCCAAGGTCCATGAGCATGGGCCGCGAATTAGACTGAATGAGGTTTTGATCTACTACAGTAATCATCTCAATCATTTTCCCAAACATTGAATAGCGAGTCTTCAATCTACTACAGTAACCATTTCCATTCATTTTTCCCAAAAAAAAAAACGTTCCTTACGACTTTCCAACAGTCAGGCAGTAAAACGCAAGACGCATTCATTCTCGTATCACCCAATCGTTCTTACTCTCTCTCTCTCCCTCTCCCTCTCTCTCTCTCTCTCTTATCTGCCTTTCTTACCATCAAATTTTTTGTTCCGATGAAACACACACACACACAGTGTCCATCTCTTCCGTCCGTTTTGCCATCCTCGTCCACTCCTCCCTGTCTCGTTCACTCTCGCGCCATCACTTTTTTCGAACAGCTTTCACTTCTCCTGATAGCAGGCACTACTCGGCAGTTATCTCTTTATCAGATACAGTTTTGCCTTCTATAATTGTAATCTTTTCGTTAAACGTTCATCTTGATTTTGGTTTTGGTGGATTGGTGAGCATTTTACAGAGACGATATTTTTATTAGGCAGTATAGTGTAGTGCTAGATTTCGCCTCTATCTCTATCTCTCTCTCTCCCTCGTGATATTCTGAAACCCCACATCATAAACTAGGAAGTCGAATCTGCTGTTGCCCGTGAATGTGGTTATCTCCGCGAAATCACATTTTCATTAAAACCTTGTTATAACCATAAAAATAAAAAAAACCCAGTGATGTTTCGATTTTTCACTAAAATAAGTTTAGCAGTAAGACCACGTCAGGCCACACAGCTGAAATCGAAACACGACCAGTTTGAGGTCGAAATGAGTCAGTGTGAACATGGTGTGAGCAAGAGCGGTGAATGGGAAAGGCTCTTTGCTACTGTAGCTGATGGTTCATTACCAGATATTGTATTCTGTTTCATGTTTTACTCTTTTTTTTGAATTTACTTGTGCCAGAACTATCAATATTATCTCTCAGCCGCAGAAATGTTCAGTCTGGCAAAATAGGCTGAGCGTTGCGGTCAAACGTAGCGAACCCATCACCTTGATCATATTTGAACTTTCCGCGCACACCGTCGTCCCCAGAGTAAAAGTTCAATGCCGGCGTTCCTTTGCGAGTGAATGTGTGCCCAATTTCACGATCTCTGACCACACAGAACACATCCCAGAAGTTTCCACCACATCAGACGACACCTAGCAGTCGATCTTGATGATCCGTCTCAGTCAGCCAAAAAAGTGCCCTTTCGTTTGCAGCTTGCACTACAGTAGAGAAGGGTTACACACTCACTCACCTCTATCATTAGATACACCTGATAATTTCCATGTCGATTTGCTTCGTTTCACTTGTTTGGTGTTGCTGGGGGGAATGTTTGGTTCCCTGTTGGATGAGAATCTCTCTCTCTCTCTCTCTCTCTCTCTCTCTCTCTCTCTCTCTCTCTCCTTCTCTCTCTCTTCATCTTATTATATTCTATCAGAATCAGTAGCGAAATCCATGTTGCCAGTGAAAACTTTTCTTCGAAAGTTTTATGTTGAACTCCAACATCTCTTTCTACTAACATATTATGTACTCCTACACGAAAAATGAGACTGATCTGATCATCCTGCCGAGCTGTTTCTTGTGGCCCCGTGATATGCATGTTGTAATGTCGGATAATTCATGTACTCTCTTCATTGTTCCTTACTCTCATAGAAACCAACACTGAAGCTATCACCATCATTACGATACCTCTCCTGATATACCTCTTTTTAGTGTCTTCATACGAACTTTTGTAATAGAAAAAGGTCAAAGTCCACCCCTTCCCTCCCCATCCCATTTCAAGTAACTGTCCCAGACGAAACACTTTTTTGACCCTTTACACTCGCCACAAACTCGATACTCACGCGGTGTCAGTCGAAAGGGAAAGAGAGAGAGAGTGAGAGTCACCTGCCTTGTTGGATATTTATCCGCAATGGCAGGACTAAAAGTGCAAGCGCCCACTTTGAATCTCCAGATTTATTAATTTGTTCGCGCGTTTGAACAGTTACATGTATCGGATTTTCTCTTCTTTTTTCACTTCTATGGCTTTGATCAGATTTTTTCATAGTTCTGATGTAGCTTCAGGCGATACTGAAATACTAGTTCAGAAATTCATCCAATCACATCTCGTTTTGTTCAAATTTACATAACTTTGCTCGGAACATTCCAATCATATCTTTAAAAGGTTTGGATTAAACCTTAAGCTAAACCAAACCTAACCTTAGCCTTGAAAAGAGATGTTCTGGGTAACGCACAGAAAGTTTTCACATCAGAAAAAGGGATGCGGGATGCGATAAGATGCGTTCTTCACTATATACCACTATTTCATTTTTTAAATACAGTTCTGAAATCATTTCCGACGCTAAGTGTCTCTTTTTGTTCACATGAACAAGACAATTACCGTAACACCGAACTACCGTATGCATTCTCCATCTCTGTACGTGAGAAATCGAACACTTTCCTAAATTCCCCCAATGATTTCATAAAAGAGCAGTGAGTCCACTGTTTCCATAGTAAAATGCAATTTACGTGAATTAACAAAGTTCTGACGAATTGTGGTTTCCGCTTCAGCGAGCAGGACTATACCAAATTTCATTTCATTTCATGTTCAAAGCGTGGAAGATTAGAGTTTTCTCGGAAAAATATAGAAAATTTACTTTAGAAAAATCATTTTCGACAGTTTTGACTGTTTATCTTTCCTTTTGGCCCGATTTCAACGACGAAAACGCTTTCTCGGTTTATATGTATGTGTGTGTGTGTGTGTGCGAGCATTCACTAGATGTAACATGTCTCGAGCAGGTCGTCGATCACTTTTTCTCGTTCCTTTTTGCTGCACCAACCCCGCCAGCCAGTCTACCACAGACTCTGAAACTGCACCTTCATCAGACAGACTCATAATTATGCACAGGGGAATCGGACAGAACATCACAAGACACCTCGAATCACGAGTTTTTTCTTGTCTTACTCGACTGATTGTGGTTTTTCGGGCTACAGGGGAGGATCTTCACTACAGTTAACAGCTTTTAAAAATGAATGCCGAATAGGAGTAGTATCTTATCTCAAAAAGTTGCTTCAACGATAGAGAGAAAGAGAATATGAAAATATATATCATCAGCGCATATTCTACAAAAAACTACCCATACCATTTCCTGGTAGGTCAAACTTTGTTACTGTATGTTCAGTTCAGTTATAACCATATGAATTTTAATGTACTCGTGGTAGTTCATAGGCACAATTTGATAGATCGTTCCAACCTACACAAAAGTTATATTTAAACTTCGAATTCAAACACTCAGTTCACTCCAGACACGTTAATGTGGGCTTGTCAACGGGTAGAATGTGATTTTTGTGTCGTTTCTTCGAAATTTTCGGTTTAATCGTACTTTCTGTTGTTTTCAACTCTTGTTCCGTTCATACTCCTCTCCAGAAAAGTTACAAGTCATGATATAAGAAACACTATGCAGTCGTACCCCATAGATCTTTTCAACTACCCATTATTACGAGTTGTGTCCTAGTGAAGTCACAAGGTAGATAGATAAGGTTTTTGTAGAAATGGAAGATTGACGAGCGTCTAGCGAACGTTCTCCCGACTTCCGGAACAGTGAAGTGGAACGTGAGCGTGGCTACGTGCAGCAGAGGTTCACGACTCATTCTGTTGTACGGGCGGTCCTGCTGATCATTTTTTCATGTTTCATTCTCCGACTGTCCAGTTAAGTCGAGCGCGGCCCCATGATACATAGTCCTCTTAATCTTACTTGTCTCTTACATGTAATATTGAACGTCGCTACCACCATAGCCAATTTTTTTCCAAATGGGAAGTTGCCCTTGCTTGAGATTGACTTCTAATACTCTGAGTTTTTGCAACGTTTTCGCAACCTCCTCCCAATCCATGTTCAATACCTTTTTCTGAGCTTTCAAACGGCATGGAAAACCTAGCTAATGTTGTGAGCCTCGCTATGAGTTACTCTGAAAATATTTCTGTTTTGTTCCTTTTTTATTAAGTCATGAATGTATTTTTATAACGAAGGTTCAACCTGGGCTTTCTTGAAATGATGAACGTCGCTACGCTCAGAATCTCTACAAACGATGAGTTTTTCCGAATTTTCCTTGAAATCCATCCCCAATGGCGCTATTTTGTTTTTATTTACACGCAAATCCACAACCACACATCGCGTAAACTCGATACGATCAAGCGGCAAGAAGGGAGAAAAAACTAGGTAAGAGCTGTTGTTCATGGCATCGCAAGACTGCGCGAAAACACGAAACACCCTTACATTAAATTGCAAACATGTGTGTACGTATAAATTTGGGTTTCTTTGTCTCTTCTTTCCACCCTTCTTCCCCTGCACACACACACACACAGACACCATGATGTTGTTGGTGCCAGCAGGCACGGTTTTCGCACAAACATGTGGATTTTGAACCGTTGAAGACGAACACCACATGAAACTGAAACTGCGGCGAAAACAAAGCGCGCTTTGGGATTGTTCCTTAGAACCTATGGACTTGACTGCTTTACGAGAATATGTACAGAGCTCCTTGTAGTTCCATCTAATAGACGTCCGATTTTATGTTCTCCTCATAGAATGAAAGGTTTGGGATTGTTCCTTAGAACCTATGGATTTGACTGCTTTACGAGAATATGTACAGAGCTCATTGTAGTTCCATCTAATAGACGTCCGATTTTATGTTCTCCTCATAGAATGAAAGGTTTGGGATTGTTCCTTAGAACCTATGGATTTGACTGCTTTACGAGAATATGTACAGAGCTCCTTGTAGTTCCATCTAATAGACGTCCGATTTTATGTTCTCCTCATAGAATGAAAGGTTTGGGATTGTTCCTTAGAACCTATGGATTTGACTGCTTTACGAGAATATGTACAGAGCTCATTGTAGTTCCATCTAATAGACGTCTGATTTTATGTTCTCCTCATAGAATGAAAGGTTTGGGATTGTTCCTTAGAACCTATGGACTTGACTGCTTTACGAGAATATGTACAGAGCTCATTGTAGTTCCACCTTATGGATGTCTGATTTTATGTTCTCCTCATAGAATGAAAGGTTTGGGATTGTTCCTTAGAACCTATGGACTTGACTGCTTTACGAGAATATGTACAGAGCTCATTGTAGTTCCATCTAATAGACGACCGGTTTCAGGTTTTCCTCATAAAATGGACGGTTTGAGATTGTTCGACCCTATAGGCTTGACTGCTTTATTATACAGAATTCACTAGACAGTCAACTTTCTGTTTTACTTCTAAACTGAAGGGTTCCGATCAGTTTCCACCATAGTTTCGACTCAAAAAGCGTTCAATCTCAATAGTGCTGATTGTAGTTTCATCGAGTACACAGTCTTTTTTGTTTTCATGATAAAATTTTGAGGCTTGCTAAGTTTTACAATGGTCCGTAGTTCTACTTTTGTCAAAAGTGATTAAATTCACCATTTGTCGTTTTCCTATTCAAAGCTGCGAATCTGATAGTTTTTTTTCTCCAGAACTTGAGTGTCATTAGTGACTTCACAGTAGTTTTACCTAGTAGTAACTAAATTAGCCGCATTTTTTTCACTAAAAGTTTAGTTATGAAAAGTTTTCGTTGCTATTTTATCAATCAGAGATCCAATTCCTCGTTTTCTTCACAAAATTGTGAATTTTAACATTTTTCGCCGTTGTCTAATGATGTTACCTCTATAGTTTCTCCCAGCTACTGTCAGTACCATATTGAAGTAGATCAGCATAAACTACACTCTGAAGTACAGTATGATACTGTTATCTGTATCACTTTTTGCTAGCTGCCGACTTGTTTCTCTCTGATAGAAATACTGTACTTTGAAGTTTCAAACCATCTCTCTGTGCCGTTTTCGTGGCAGTTTGGTGGCCCTGTGGCATGAAGTAGTTTGAGTGGTCGGGACCGCCCATTTTCTCCGCCCAAGAGATTACATAACTAGCCTCTTCATGCACATTTTTCGAATTCCTACGATTTGAAGGAAGCTCAACTCCTAACCTTCAACGAAAACAGAAATAGCCTCTGGAAACCTATTTTCCTCGAATCCAAATAGATAATTCTCAAAATCTTTCTATTCGTATACTTATGGACCCGAAGACCACACACAAGACCCATCCAATAAATGTCTGCTCTTATAAGAAGTCACAGCTTTTCGGGGCCCATTTCAAGAATTGAAGGATTAACCGTGTGGCCGATATGCGAAAGAGATTAGAGCAGAGGCGGCACACCTGCTCGTCTTTCAAATCTCTTCCACTTCTAAGAAGTTCTCGTTCCCTTTAGAAAATGCACGGAAGACGTAGATCCGTGCCATTTGGTCTATTTTTGCCCTTCGAAGTTTCCATCAGTTTTTGTCTATACAGGGTGGGGCAGAGATAGTGATACCCTATTCAAACCTGTATAACTCTACGGTTGTTTCATAGAATTATCTCAAAATATAGGACAATGTAGATGAATATCATACAACAAAATGCTGTGAAGAATTTCCCAATCAGACTCTACTAGCTCTCAGTACAGCCTTGAGAACATTTTATCGAGCATTGTTGAATGTTCGCAGGTCATAGGTGACAAGATCACCCCATATCTACTGAACCACTACCTTCAGGTGGCTGATTTTTTAATATTTTCTGGAAACGACCCTTTCGGTTAGAATTTTCCTCATGGCATATCTGACAAAGATCAAATCGAGCGAGGAATCTGAATATTATACTGCCGACTTGAACTCGGAAAATGGATATCACAACGTCACTGTGAACTCACCTCACGATGAGCTTTTGCTCCATCGTTTTGAGACCTCCATAAACCGTTGACCCAGTGAATTCTGATTCAGAATAATCATGCCTATTGTTTGATAAAGTTTGAGAACTATTCCATTCGATTTCGCCTTTTCGGACAGCGAAAACTTGCGAAAACTCGTCATTTTCGATTTATTGTCGAAAACCGTTCACGCCCACCCTGTAGAAAGTGAACCTATCATAAAGTAGTGATCCTGATCAATGACGGTTTGGTTAAAGTGATAAATTTATGGCTTAAAAACAAGTTTTTTGAAATTTCAACTTTGGTGATATTCATACCGGCCTCAATACTCTAACGTATTTCTTTCTAGTTTTTTAAATCTCTGATTAAAATCTCTCATAAAAAACTATCCTTTGAATATTTAGATAATAGTGTTTTTCGTACAAACTATCAAAAAATATTTCAAAATTCACCCTAAACTATGAAAAATCTTCTTTTTTTTCAATTTTGATCCAATGTTCACAAAGTTGGCCTGTGTCAACACCACCCCCCCTCACTCCATTCTCCCCGATTTTGATATTGAAAGGTATTGTATAAATATCTACTATGAGGGGTTATTTCCGTCATTCTGGCACGTTGCAACAACAAAAATATAACAGTCAGCCCTCCTACCTCTAACCTCTCTCACTCTCTGGAACACACAAGAACAGAGAGGAAGAGACGACCAAGTGTGTGTTTATTTTCACGGAAACTGTCGACTTTCCCGTTCCCTGTTTTCCCGGCATACTTGGTTAGCGCTTGAGTTTTGATGGTCTGTCTATTTTTCTGGCAGTTTTATCATTTTTCACCAGCTTTCTCCTTTTTGGTGAACTGTTCTACCCGTTCCACCATTTTGAATTGGACTTGGTGGTCTGTCTTTTGCTAAAAGTGGCATATCCCTTGTGATATTTTCTTCCTGTAAGATCACCTTTTACTCTTTCTTCTATTATCATCTGAGCTCTCCAATTTTGAATGAAGTTGATTCCGGTTAGCTTTCTTCTTAAATCTCTCATGTTCTCTCTGGCATACCATGTTAGTGATTGAGTTTTTTTTTAACTCTTATTCTTATGAGAACTTTTTTTTTTACTCTTCCTTTTGATTAGAGAGAGTTAGTGGCATGTCTTTGCTCCAAGCTCTCACTCTACAAGAAGCTCGCCGGTTTTTTTCTGTTTTCATCCTCTCTGCTGTCCTTCCTATAAGATCACTTTTTATCGGAGTTAGTGGCTTTTCCACATATCCTTTCTTTTTAATTAAAAATGGTGGCCTTTTTTTGCTTTTTTTGCAAACCTCTTTTCTTTGGTACATGGTAGTGTATGAGTTTTGAACTTTCTAAATATAAGAGACCTATTGCTCTTATATTTGGAAAGTTTCACAAATTCTATTTCTCATGTTTCCTATTGGAGTTCTTTCTTCACCATTCAAGAGACGGAAACCGTGTCGATCATTTTTCACATCTTGACGATTCATCTTCAAGGCGGTTCCTATGGTTCAATTACCATTACAAAATCATACTTTTCTTCATGAAGAAAAAGTAAATAGAACCATAACAGACCCATCTGGTGAGCGATGCCACCTCTCACTAACCCCTATCAACGACACAAAATAAAAGGTTTATGTTGATGTTGTTGTTGTCGTCCTCCAACACTGAGTAGCAATACTCTCATGTCTTTTCTTTGCCCCCATCTTTTCCATCGGTTTGTTTCCAATGGGAATTAGCCTATAGGATCGAAGTTTTTGCGACTACCGCATAGATTTTTCTGCAACCGGTGCATGTTTCCTACAATTTTAATGAATGGTTGTTGAGTGAAACTAACGGTTGATAGTTAATACAAGTTTCCAAAGCTTGGTGTAAAATTTTTCATGGCAGTGCCAGATACATATGACGAAGCAATGTTGACTTACCGTACCAAGTTTGACCTACAGAATCCAAAATCCATCTCCACAACTAAATTTGACACTACGTCCTCTCTTATTCTCCGAATTCGGTATCTATTTAAGGCGTTATGACGTCCTTATGATGCCGTTTCTCCGCGTAATTAGTTGCCGATAAACTCCAATTCAATTTTACCACTTGCCCTGTAACTTGAATTTTCTACACACAAGAACATCCAAATCCATTAACCCCCTTTCATCAAGTTCTTCATTCCGAGTCATAGATCTCCACCTGGTCCGTGCGTCACAAGCGTTTTTTCCACCAAATTTCTGCATTTTTACTCTTGCTCCCGTAAAAGTGTAGATTTCCTACTGTAAGCCGAGGCTCAGCTTAGCCCCAAGCTTAGACTCGCTTCTGTCGACTCATGGCGGAAGAGATGTTTCACATGCAGATTGAAAGGTATTCTTCTCCGACAGTAATGAATTCTCGCTAAACCTGAGGTTGTAGAAGTTCTTGTCTCATTCTCGGTTGAAATCTGTCACTCAATGTGGATTTTCTCATTCCTCTTGTGTCCATATAGTGT
>OZ022254.1:14807544-14815044 GCA_963978915.1 Caenorhabditis parvicauda | reverse complement strand
AACTCTTTTAGGCATATATCGACCTGGGAGGTCCAGATTGGTCTGTAACTTTCAGAGTGTTAATAGTCTGAGTTATCGGAACAATGCACTTGAAAACAAGGAAATTTTTAATAAATGGAAAAAAAAACAAAAATAAATGTGAAAAGGAAAGAGCCAATTTTCAGTGGATTTGAGAAAAAGTTCTTTTTGATGCGCAGTGATTTCCTATGATTTTCATTTTCATTAACAATACATAAAATTTTTTCTCCAACATCTCTGAAAGTTTCAGACCAATCCTGAACGCCCAGGTTGACATCTGCCAAAAATCTTAGCGTTCGTATCTTTATGGACGGTACTGTGTGCTTTTAATGAAAAGTTCAATGAAAAAGTCCGAACCCGAGTCCTAAACATCTGTATTAACCATTAGACTAGAGACGATTTCTAAACAATTGGCTATAATTTTTTGCTCCTAACGAAAAAACAAAAAAATGCCGGCGGAAGGATCCGAACCCAAGTCCATTGGTTTAAAAACCATCTATTTTACCTATCATACGAGAGAAAGTTTCAAACAGTTACCTTTAAATATCAGCACATAGCTTCCTCTACCTGTAAAAAAATCTGGCCTCCGTAAATCGGTTACTTAGTTACCGTAGCAGTTTCGCTTTGAAATACATGAACGATTAAGTAATGCGCCTTCAATTTCAATGGACTGAAAGTAAGAATAATAATTTAAATCCACAAAGATCTAACTGTTCGTTGTGAGAGTTACCGTACTCATTCTGCAAAATTGAGATTAGAGCGCGTTTGAAAACGGCCATGCTTCTAGCTATATATGTGTATCAGCAATAGACGAGAAAAAAAAACAAAAAATGACTGGCAAGGGGTCCGAACTCAAGTCCCTTTGTTTTCGGCCATCTCTTCTAACCATTACACTAGAGACGCGAGCCCGTAAAGAACTGTAAATTTGCCAAAATAACGAAATAGACGTACATACACACAGACAAAAATTAAAGAAGGCCGCATCCGGATCGAACAGATTAGCTGAAGCTTGGGTTTTTCTAATTCCGCTGGCATCGATAACATTTTTTGGCTCTTCGGGCATTTTTTAGATATGATTCTGGGGTTTTCGAGGGAATTTTTCCGTAATAATGGAATTTACAGTAGTTTCCACACTGATTTTGCCAATTTGATGAATTTTTCATTGATAAATTCTTCTTTCTGGAAATATTGGCCTCTGTTAAAATGTCATTTTCATCGGTTCTCGTTTATTTTTGCTCTCTAGTCCTAATATTTTTGAAGGTTTTCATAACTAACTTATCTAATTTTCTTCTCATTTTCCAAAATTAAATTTAAAAAATGCTTTTTGGTGAAGAATGTCTATTGCTTCTATTCTATGTTTCTTCTCCTCTGACTCCTCTGATTCTGAGCCGCTTTTCCGAAAATCCTGTCCATTGATCAAATTCGTTCGAATTCAGCACGTAGCCACATGACTTTGTCGGTGGTCCGTTTTTTCGAGGTGTGTATAATCGTCGTGAATAGGCGTTATTACATGCTCGTGAAGTAGGAATTAGAGCTTCAATTCTTGCCCTGAACTTTTCTTTCCATCTCTGTCTCTCTGTATGTCTCTCTCTCACTCTCTCACTCTCTCTCTCTCTCTCTCTCTCTCTCTCTCTCTCTCTCTCTCTCTATCTCTGTCTCTCTGTATGTCTCTCTCTCACTCTCTCTCTCACTCTCTCTCTCTCACTCTCTCTCTCACTCTCTCTCTCTCTCTCTCTCTCTCTCTCTCTCTCTCTCTCTCTCTCTCTCTCTCTCTCTCTCTCTCTCTCTCTCTCTCTCTCTCTCTCTCTCTCTCTCTCTCTCTCTCTCTTCTCTCTCTCTCTCTCTCTCTCTCTCTCTCTCTCTCTCTCTCTCTCTCCTCTCTTCCTCTGACGTTTACCAAAATGAGTTGTCTGGCTGTGACCGGCACCCCACAGCCCAGCACCAACCGTTCATGCCTTATCTGGAACGTGTTCCAGAATAATGCTGATATCACTGTATTGTATTACGAGTTTTTTGTGAATCGGGAATTTTCAAACTTGGCCTCTTTCTCTCTCACTTTTTTCTATCTATATCCTCCTGGAGTAGTCAGAAAATCATACTATACCCCAAACTGGTAATTAAGGCTCCGAGCTATCTCATTTCTTACCTAGCTCGCTCTCGCACATGTCTACCTTTCCTCATTCTTGTTTTTATATGAAAAATTGAATTTTATATAAGATTTTGTTGTAATCTTATCATTAGGTTCATTTTTGGGATGTTCGAAGCGAAGGTGAATTGTGTAGAGATTGTACTGATAGACGTTTTCATATGAAATGATTCAAATATCGATCGGTTTTTCTGAGTTGGGTGAAAATTTGAGAATTAAAAAACAGAATAGAGGCCCACGATATGCCTTCTTGGTTCAATCAAGATTCGAAAAATTGGTTGAAATAAATCGCATTAGGAGTTTCTGAGAAGATACTGAGGCCACTTTTTCTTACTGAAAAGTGAAGTTCTATAAAAACAACCGTTGAATTCAGTGAAAAGTTGAAATTATATAAGGTGACAATAGGAAATTTAACTAAACGAAGAGCTAGTTTCGAAAACTAGAGGAGATAATCTCGTTAACTTGAAAAAACCACCTGGTGAAGGCCGAGCTGGCCATTTTCTGTTTCATTATTCTTCACCGGTGGTATGTTACCCTCATTATTTGAAATGGAGATGTTCTTCAACTTTGAATGGTTAGTGATAAGTTTTTGTACCAACTCGTCATGTGTTTCTTTAATATTATTTAACAAAATTGAAGTTACGTAGTGGAGTTTTTAAGAGAAACGCCCAAAATCGGGTTATCTTCGCGTTTGAGCGTTTTACTTTATTTTGTATAAGTTGTTTTAAAAACTTTCTGTTAAATCAATCCGGATCAACTTTGAGTAAAATTCAATATAGTTCAAGAGCCATCTTTCTTCTTAAGATTTACAAAACTTTCTTTCATGAATCTACAGTGAGATCAGGAAGGCTGTAAAACCTTGGACTTTCTGTGATATGGAAAAGTTGAAAATATTAGTTCTATAAAATTACTTCAAATCCTAAAAATTTGAAATATTCTAAAATTTATCATTACAGCATGTCATCCCCGGGCTTGCTTGGTGTTTCCCCACCAGACGGGAGCTCCATGCGGACAGACGCCTCGAACGGGGATCTGACGAGTGGCGGTGGCTCCAACGGCAAGAAGTCGACGACGCGTCGCAACGCGTGGGGCAACATGAGCTACGCGGATCTCATCACGCAGGCCATCATCCAGAGCCCAGAACAAAGGCTCACATTGGCTCAGGGTGAGCTTTTTTGAATGCTTTACAAAACTACTATAACAACCAGAAATTTTCGTGTTAAATTTTTCATTACTCCGGAAAATAATAAATGTGTTTTAAAGATTATGTCTGAATTGAAGTTCATTTATGTTCTTCATGGCACATCTAAATGTGATTAACTACTATTCTTCACTTTTGAAATGTCTTATCTATGAATGACATTCGGTGTACATTGGAATACTCTTTGAAGTCATCTCAGAAACGCCTAATATTCAAATGGAATTCAAAGGGGTTAACATTTGGAAAAAATGATGGCATTTGAAGGTGCCATGAAGAAATTTAAACGGTCTTTAAAGATTCATATGGCACCTTTGAATCACATTTATTTTTCCGGAGTAGTCATTAGGCTGAGGTGAGGTTTAAACCCCCGAATCAAGCAATTTTGGCATTTCCTAAGCCCAAATGCACCAGTGCCAAGCATTAGTTACGTACAAAGCTAAAATTCGACCAAAATTTGTACCGAACTATCACAAAAATTACAATCTTACATGTAGGCAGGTCTACATTTTTGTTGTAAGTCGATAAAACTGAAAAAAGGATTGGAGCTTTTCTTTATGGATTGACTCAAAATAAGATGAAGCTGATTTCGTTTTCCTATTGTAACGATAGAAATATCAATATTGGAGCATAACGTGTTGATCCTGCATATTGAGTGAGAAATAATTAATTTTTAAAAAACAAGTGATAAAAATTCAATGAAACAAGTATATTTTCAAAGTTGAATAAAAAGCGTCCTGCTATGAGCAATGATATGATTTTTGTGAGAAATCGAATTGAAGTGTTGTTTTGGTTCCCATTTTTCACTCCTTCTCACTTAAAGGCTTTATTTTTGAAGTTTACCGATGGGTTACTTATATTTCACCAGTGTAGCCTCCACTACAGCCCCCGCTATGATCTCTAACCTAAATGCCAATTTGAAAATGAAAAAGTTGAGAATTTTCGACTAAACAAAGTTTTTTCTCAAGTTATCTGCAGAGATGGTCACCGTTGTTTGCTGAAATTGAAAGGTTCCTTACATCAATGAGCAGGAAACAAAGAAAAAGAGATAGTTCCGGGTAGAGATAGTAAAATTTAACCTTTAAATTCAATTTTACTCTAAAAATCGAAGTTTTCATCAATTCGAAAACTGATTAATTTTAAATTTTAACTGATTAATTTTAAATTTTAACTGATCAATTAAAAATTTTCAATAAAAATTATAATTTCCCTTCTCTGCAACAGAAAAGCCATACGGTCTATCTCGAATATCCTTCAAATTATTCATTCTAATGAAGGACTGGATATTGTATCTTGTTCAATTTTACAACCTATAAAAATAAAAGATACGTTTCAAATTGATAAATAAAAAGCCGTACGGGATATCTCCCTAGGATATTTTCTGTTACCATTGACGGGGAGATAGGTCATTTATGTCTGACATGTACTGTGTCCATAGTCATGTCGGACATGTACTGCGGCCATTGTCATGCCTTACATGTTTTGTTACCATAGTCATGTCTGACATGTACTGTACCCATAACCATGTCAGATCCCTGTCCCTGCAACAAAAAATACACACGGGCTATCTCGAATATCCGTCAGACGGAGATTATCCATAGGTAATTGGAGGATACAAAGCAGCCGACCGAACAGCTGTACGTGTGAACGGTGCTGGCAATCAGTCACAAACGGTCCAATCTCGTGATTTTGATGCTCATGCTCTAGTGTAATATGACGCAACCCTGCGAGCAATCAAGCAGAAGGAATCAGAGATTGGGGTGTTGGAAGAGTGGTTTTAGAGGGATGAAGAATGTCCCTCGCTACGTTTTTGATTGGTTAGCGTAGACGATGGATATTCCTAGTTCAATATGAAAAGCATGTGAAAATAAGAAAAACAGTTTTATTTTGAAAGATGCACTCAATGAGAAATCAAGAAGAAGGTTAGCGAAGTGATTTTAAGGGGATAGAGAATGTTCCTTGCTAAGTTTGTTATTGATTAACGTAGACGATGATAAAAGTTAGTTTGGAACTAAAAAAAATGAAGGTTTGAAAATCATAGTTCTATGGAAACTTTTATGAGCATAGATTTCGAGTAAGGGGTTACCAGTGGCTACTCCTCGCTACGCTCAAGCAGAATTTTCCTTTGAAAAAATTATATACAGCTTCTCATTGTGATTAAAATCAACATACTGGGAAACGTTCAACTACCTGTGTATAACGGAAATGTTGTACAATCATCCATTGTTTTTTTTCTTAAGTTCGACATTTTGACGAAATTTATCATATCAAAATGAAAATCGTAAGGTTGAAGTCGTCTTTCTAGTGTGACAGTTGTCCATTTGACCACTTATAATCTATCTGAAAACAAAGTTTGTGAAACATTGAAAATTTACAACAGTCACATATGATTAATGACAAATTTTCAGTCTACGAGTGGATGGTTCAAAACGTGGCGTACTTCCGTGACAAGGGTGACTCGAACAGTTCTGCTGGGTGGAAGGTGAGTGTTTTGATACTTTTTGCACACTTTCACACCAAAAGATCCGAGTTTTGAGTGCACGTGGTAAAGTTTCTGTTGTAATTTGAATGGTCTTGATTTTATTCGCTCCTGAGGTAATGTTTGAGAGCAAAGAGAGGATTTTCGAAATTGTGAATTCTATGGTTTCTAGAATATGCGAAAAAGAGATAACTGCCAATTTGTTTGCGAAATGTTTTTTGATGTTTTCGTAGCATAATAAGGCAATGTGTTAGTTCCCGAGTGAGAATTGTGAGAATTCTTTGAAGCTTTTGAGATGAAGCTAGTAGTACAGAGAACATTTTGGGATCAAACAGGTCAACCTAGATTAAGTGGCTTTTCATACCAGCAGGTAGAAGATGAATCCTAACTGCAGTTACATCATCATTCATTAGTTAGAGATGATTTAACTAGAAGTTGGGTACTGTTGACATTTCAGTTCTCTTCTAGCTGGGATGAGGTTAGGTACCGAGGACATTTCAGATTCAAACAGGTTAACCTAGCTCATTAAGAGACTATTCTCACAGGCAGATGAAAGTTAATTGCATCATTTACCTACACCACTTTCCCTAACGGCGTTCTTCGACCCATGAATACAAAATATTCTGCCGCACTTGACTCTTCTTCCAAACGTGACCACATCATAGTGCAACATGGGGGTTTCCCCCATTCTTCCTCTCCCGCTCCCAAACATCACACAAACACACGCGAAAGAGAGAAAGCGAAAAGACAGCTGACATTGGAGGGGGGTCTCCTGTGGGAAAGGACGCGTGCACTTTTGATCCCAATTGACGAACAATCTAAAAGTGGGGTGCAGCAGTAGATGGTGGAGATCACGCACAGAAGATGAAAATGAAATTGGTGAAGATCACACCCAGAATGTGAAAATGAACTTGACGAAGATCACACCATGCTTGTGGCGATCAAGGTGTACCAGTAGATGGTGGAGATCACGGTCAGAAGATGAAAATGAATTCGGTGAAGATCACACCATGCGATTATCATGAAAATTGAGAGAGAGAGAGATACTCATGTTACCTATGACTCATTTAAAACGATAAAGGTGAAAGTTTCATCAAAAGATAGCGAGAATACTGTATCGAAGAATGTTGAAGATTTCTCACTGTAGCTGCCTCTCTCAGTATCGTTAGTTTCTCATGACTCATCGATATTTGTGTAGTTACCCAATCGCCATTTTTTTAGGCATCGGATTTCTACAGAGTAAAATCATACTAGTGATAACTTGATTTTACAGCAACCCTTTTCACACTATTTCGTTGGTACTGATTGCTCCCCTGTCCGCTTGCCAATCGATGAATCAATAGCCTACAGTAACCACGACTCCTCTCTTCCACCATCTCACTTTTGGTGTGATCCACCAACCACGGCCCACCCAACACCCCGTCGGTCCCCACTTGGCAGCCATTCAGCTGTGAGTTTCTAGTGGTTAAAGACTGAACCCGACTGGAGGGGGTAGAACGCACATGAGAGAGACGTCGACAGCGGCGGCGGCGGCGGTCGGTGGGGGAGGTTGTTTTCGTCTTTTGCGTTTTTTTCCTTTCCCTCTGCTCTCTCGACCAAAGAGAACTGAACACACTCACATTCACATCTAGACACACAAACACACAGTAAAAAAGCCGA
>OZ022254.1:14785044-14802544 GCA_963978915.1 Caenorhabditis parvicauda | reverse complement strand
TGTAATTGGTACCTGTTGAATGTGGATGGTGTATGTCTAGAGCTGGATCTTTGAACTGTCATTCTTTCTGTCTGAAAAAGTCTGGGTGGAAGTGTGGATTCCGCGTGCGGCAAAATACCCAACCTCTAGTCAGAGTGATCATTTTTCGACCACACCCGACGAGAAAGCGAGGCAGGCTGCAATGATTGCAGTTCAGACATACGGTACACTGTTACTTACTCCCGCTCTTTCAGTGATTTCTCCAGAAGTGGTGAAATTGGATGCAGATTGCAGTCTGGGGTATGCGGTACTCTGAAAGTAGCGAAAGTGAATGAAGCTTGGGAGCTTGCAGTTCAGTTGTGTATACGGTACTTTGTATGTAGTTCTTTTCTCAGCAGAACGACGTAGGAAGTATATAAATTATCCACAATTCTGGTCTAGTGATACGGTGCTTTGAAAGTAGCCACCTTTTTCTTCACTGGGATTCTTCTTGCTACTCTCTCTCTCTCTCTCTCTCTCTCTCTCTCTCTCTCTCTCTCCTTCTCTCTCTCTCTCTCTCTCTCTCTCTCTCTCTCTCTCTCTCTCTCTATCTCTCTCTCTCTCTCTCTCTCTCTCTCTCTCTCTCTCTCTCTCTCTCTCTTCGTCTCTCTCTTCGTCTCTCTCTCTCTCTCTTTTATTATGAGCTTGTAGTTCACCTATTCTTTAATCTAGATTCTCCACGAAAATAACGAAAATTCTCGACCCCTGAATCCGACGGCCCGTGCCAAAAGTGATTTTTATTCATTCTTCGGCAGCGTCGCCGTCGTCGTCGCCCCTTCTGGCCGCAACTCTAGTGCCAGCCTTGGCGCTGCGACGTGCTGCTCTCACCGGCATCCTTAGTGTGTGCCAACTATATAGTTTGATGCTTCGAGGTGTTCTCCCTCCTCCTCCTTCTGCCACGGCACACACAGCAGACTTGCCGTCTTTGGTCGACGGGCAGGACCACCACCGTTGGAATTTTTTCATGTGTCTGAGCCCTCGTCGTTGTCGTATTATATAAAGAGAGAAGAGTGTTGGCCAGGCCCGAGCCTGGCACCTCCCCATCCTCCTTCCCCATGTTGCAGAGAGTGGTCACTCGTGCCGCAGGGTATAGAGGAACGGCGTTCGTGTTCCTGGGGGTCGTGGTGTTCGTGTGCTGACCGTTGTCTGCTCATCCTGCCACCTCCGCTCTCCCCGCACTCTCTCACCCATCTCCAACCGCCCGCACCCTCCACCCACTCTTGTCCATTTTTTTCGGAACAAAAAACGAGACTCGCCGTTCGCGTGCTGCCTCCCCTTTTCACAACAATGAAGTGAGAGAGAGAGGGGGAGAGAGAGGGAGAGAAAGAGAACACTTTTGGTTCAACGCCACCGAAGGGTACCACACCGATGGGATGTATAAAGTTTGCCCCCTCCCCTCCCCATCCTTCTCTAGACCCTTAGGCGTGCAAAAAGGTGCCCCTAGATATGAACGATTAGCGTTGTGAGAAGTGTTGCGTTTTTGACGTGTTCCAAGAAAAAGTGATTTTGTCGTCACAAGAGAGAGGTATCTAGCTTCAGAGATTTTTGGAATAACCCCGCAAAATTTTTTTTTAATTTCAAGCTAATTCTAGAAGTCCTTTATATTCTAGAGAGGGATGGTCTCATACGTTTTTCAGATAGATTCCTTCAGAGATTCGTTACTTCTCCCCAAAACATTTTTTTCCAAGGAAATCGTAGAAGTCCTCTATGTTTCAGAGAAAGATGGTCTCCTTTTTCTCTCAATCTCTCAGATTTTGAACATAACCTCCATTTGTCTACACTATGTTTCAGATATTTTTGGTTTTCCCCTTGAGAGTGTTCAAGCTATGATTTGTTCTTATTCCAAAGAACATCTTATTTATGTTCTACGGAAGTTGTCTTATTTTTTCCAACCCCCAATCACTCGAAAATTCTCATAGAACTCATATTTGTCGACAGAAATTTGTAGCTTCTCCTCACGAGGTTTTTCCTGTTCCAAAGAAATTGTAGAAGTTTTCTATTTTCCAAGGTTCCAAGGACGAGTCAAAAGTTATAATTCATCTACACTATGTTTCAGAGACTTGTATTTTTTTACAAGGCGCGATGTTTTTTCACTCTTTAAAACGCTGTTCCAAGTAATTCTATAATTTTCCATTTTCCAAAAACTTCTAGAATATATCGAAGATCAGTCAGAATCTATCATCTGCTTCAGAGAAATGAGTTTTCACTTGTCCACACTATGTTTCAGAGAAGACATTCCCATGTTTTTTTTAGATTTGTGTTCTTCTTCATTTCTAAAAGTTTATAAGAAAAGCTATTGATTTTTACGAACTCTCTATTTAACACCCTCTTCATTTAGTTTAGTGTTCATCAACTATGTTAACTGTAAAAACATCTATATCTTCCTTCATTCTTTTTCTTTGAATGTGCCAATTTTGTGTAATTTTTAATACTGAAACGAAAATCATTAATGAGATCGGATTTTCGAGAATCAATCTCAGAGATGAACCTCGATTTTATAGTCTAATAGATCCTGCAAAAAATAAAAAACCCCATGAGAGTAATCACTCTTGATTATTATAATGACGCTTTGCAAGTTATCCACCCTCATTATCGTGCTCCAGACCCCTCGACCGGGTTTCTGAGTAAGCCTATGACTAACCAATTTTATTATTCCATCCTACTGTAGGTGGCTAATTATAATGAGCCAGCGCAGAATTGACTTTCAGAGGTCTTTTCCAAATTACTTGTTGGTGTCGAGAGTTGTTATCCTCCGTCTCTCTCTCTTTCTCTCTCTCTCTCTCTCTCTCTCTCTCTCTCTCTCTCTCTCTCTGTCTCTCTCTGTCTCTCTCTGTCTCTGTCTCTCTCTCTCTTTCTCTCTCTCTCTCTCTCTCTCTCTCTCTCTCTCTCTCTCTCTCTCTCTCTCTCTCTCTCTCTCTCTCTCTCTCTCTCTCTCTCTGTCTCTCTCTCTGTCTCTCTCTCTCTCTCTCTCTCTCTCTCTCTCTCTCTCTCTCTCTCTCTCTCTCTCTCTCTCTCTCTCTTCGCAGAAACAGAATAAGAGAACTTTGGAAATTTTTATTTATGCTTGAAACACGAAAATTATCTTTTATGAAGTTCAATGGTTTTTTTAGTCTTCTCTCTCTCTCTCTCTTTCCCTCCTTCCCTCCCTCTTTCTCTCTCCCAATTGTAGTTATAACTACTATTTTCCGTTTCACTTCTCAGAATCCATCAAATGTAGTCCCGCTTATAAGATTCTAGTTGTTGCTCCTCTGACGTGTTGTCCATTTATGCTCGATCGTCATCGAAGGCTAATCCGGTATGAGGTTTTTTCTTGGAAACGAACCAATGAGTGGTACGTTTCACGCCTACGTTGTGTACTGTAGCGGAATGGTTGTGGAGTTGGTCACTATTAAGACTTCTATATGGGTTGGATAAGACAGAAAGTTCTACATTGAGGTTTTTCAACATATTTTCGACTTGTCGTAGAACAGTTAATTCGTGTAGTCTCTGACTGTTTGCCTTCTCAATTTGACCTACTGAAGCTAGTTGAGCCGAGTGATTTTTTTCTCCCAGTTCAAGTTATCGCTAGGTTTCAAATTTTTAATAGATTCATCCACATTGAGCTTTTCGTCTTGTAGTAGTTTAAGACTGCTTGCCTTCTCAATTTGGCTTTCTGAAACTAGTGAAGCTGAATGATCACAGCTTGAACTCCTTCATTCATGATGTCTGGTCATTTCCCAGAATACGATGTGATGACGTGGCGTGTACATCACCCCAAACTTGGGTAATTGAACCATTTCGTTCTGCTCGATTTCCCAGCCATTTTGACCACTATCCGCCCAATAAAGTTGACGTCGGCAAGAAGGTTGTAAGCACAGTGGCAACCTCCTCTGTCTTCAGAAGACCGGTTATGCGTCAGATGGAGGGGCATCATCTGTGCCTTCTTTCTCTCTTTCTCTCTGGTCGATGCCGCCGACGACCACGACGTTGGTGGTGATGAGAGAGTAGGCAGAGAAGTAGTAGTAGTCTGACTAGATGATGGCTACTTGTCTCCCTCTCTCTCTCTCTCTCTCTCTCTCTCTCTCTCTCTCTCTCTCTCTCTCTCTCTCTCTCTCTCTCTCTCCCCCCCCCCCTCTTCTCTACTGGTAGGTGAAGACCGGTGCGTGTGTTTCGCCTCTGGACATTACCTTTGTCTCCGATGGCGACGCGCGCGACATTTTTTCCTTTCTCTTCTTCTCTCTACCCTCTCTCTCTCTCTTTTCCCAGAGACTGTACTGCGAACTTTCTGCTATTTCTAGCCTGAAGATGACGAGCATTCTCTAAGTACTGACACGATATCCAAGTAGTGCTTGAACATTTAGAATTATCATTATGCGAAGCGTTATCTGAGCGTTAAGCTAGCAAACTTGAAGAAACACGTGATGATACTAAAAATCGAGATGATTTTTTGGCTAACCTACCCGTCTAGAACAGACTACGTCATGAAGATTTTTTAAAGATTTTTTTCAATGGTTTTTTACATAACATCATGAAGATTTTTTAAAGATTTTTTCAATGGTTTTTTAGTCTTCTCTCTCTATCTCTCCCTCTCTCTCTCTCTCTCTCTCTCTCTCTCTCTCTCTCTCTCTCTTTCTCTCTCTCTCTCTCTCTCTCTCTCTCTCGCTCGCTTTTTCTCTCTCCCTCCCTCTCTCTTAAAGTAATTTCCTTCAAGATACTATCTGCTTCTGTTTTTTGAAGTTTGGTCCCAATCAAAACATCCAGCTACGATTCAGTGTATCCACTGTTAGATTTCTCACTATTCCCAGTCGAAATGTTTATTGGGCTAGAATAAACATTGTACCAGACGAACACCAACAGTAGTCATGGTTTTTGGTCGAGAGCGATGGAATTCGTTTAGGGTCTTTAGACATACCTGTGTAAGGTGGTTTTTGGCTGTGATTTTTATGTGAAGCTAACCTATGGTTAACTGTTATCAATAATTTAAGTTTTCAACTTCTTTTTCATTGAGTTAGTCTCTTTATATGATTTTGAAGCCGATTATAACCTTATGTTCTGAGTTTCTCTGCTTCATCGTCGCAGTAGATCTTAAATTCATTTTTTTCACGAGCTTCCTACCCCTTTAAGTAAGCTGGATATAGGACCCAAGCGTCCTTAGGTTTTTGAGATTTTTCTCTACTGTTAATGAGGTTTGAAGCTGCATCTTCTCGATTTTTCACGTCTTTTTCATTGAGTTAAGGCCAAAGTTACCGTATTTCATTGAAAGGTCGCTTCTAACTTTTCTTCCTCTGAACTCCTTTTCCTTTGCTTCTCTAGGAGTTTTCATAACAGGAATTGACTTTCAGTTTTATCAGTCAGATGTGTTCGCACGTTTCGTTTGGGCCAAAACTTTTTCATCCTGTTTTCAACGTCATGCTTTTTGTTAGAGACGCTTCTTTCTTTTAATTCCTCAATCTCTATTGGCTCTCATAGGCTGCATAACTGTTACGAAGTTGCCCACACGACCCCTTTCTACGCCCACTATAACCTCTCACAGTCGACGTCGTTGGCAAATTGGCTAGCGGTTCTGAATTATGCACACTTCGAGCTACGGTGGATGAGAAGAGAGAGAGAGCCGAGGCGCCAATGCGTAAACAACACAAAGTATGAAATGTTGAGAAAAGAGAACAATTTTTGTATGATATTTGATTGTGTTTAGTCGAAAACCGCGCGAAAACAACCTATTTTACTGCTTCCTCTGAAAAAATCGATTAAAATTTGATCAGTGTGTCTTCACATTGTCATTTTTGACACTTTGAAATTCTTCGAATTCCGAAAATTCCAGTTATTTTATGATTATTAACGTCATGTTTTCAATCCGTACTCAAATTGACTTTTTCACGAAAATCGGAAAGCCTTCTTGAAATAAGTTCTTTACGATTTCACTGGTAGATAACGAAACGCATGGACAATATTCTTGATGAATAGAGTTTTTATATAGTTTCCATCATCATTTTCCAAAACGATGAAATAAGTTTGACAGAAGTGGAGAAAAATCAAAAGGTCTCAACCACCTCATAGAAAGAAATTGTTTTCTACTTCTACTGTTTTGAAAAGTCTACTAGCGATAGGTTGACTTTATCAGTGTTGATGGCGACTTGTACGTAGTTTGAATTCGACACTGTTGAGTTTATAGGTTTCTTGATTTTTGTCTTAACAGTGATGTTTTCTTTGTTTTTTTTTGTAGAACAAGTAGGGTCAGTGGTTCTGGGTTTCAATTAAATACCAAGTGAAGATTTTGAGTGTAATCATATTTCTCGTCCTTCTGACAATTTTATCTAATATTCACTGTCGAAAGTTGTGCGTCATGTCCTAATCTCGATCTGCAGTCTGCAGACCCTCTTTAAACCTAGGTAAAGTTGGAAAATCTTTGCTTCATTCCATACAACTCTTGTTCCAACTTTTTTCCATCCCTTCTTTTCACCATATACGATTCCCCACCAATCCAATCATTGCCCTCTTTCTCTGCGTGATTGGTGGAGTGAGGGATGGGGGATGACTGTGGTGACCCGAGTTGACCTCGCATCACCCGTTCACCCTTCTTCGCATCACACCATTACCATCCATCTCGCTCTCTTTCTCTACCCTCTCTCTGTCTCTTGCCCACATACACCCGACGAACAGTGTTCGTTTTTCGCTGTCTGGTAGCCCGAGAGAGTGAGGGGTGCCTCCCCCAGCTACGTGACCACGCCCACATTTCTCCGTTTCTCTTCCACCCTCTCCATCTCTCGTTCCATCCAGCCGACTGAGAAAGAGAGAGAGAGAGACACACACACACACACACGTACAGCTGATTCTACCCCCTTCACCATTTTTTTCGTCCCCTCCCCTCCTCCCTTTACTCTCTATTCTACCTCATTTTCTATATTATCTAGTCGATTTTTATATTGAAGGAGTTGTAACCTCTACCTCGTCACCACTACTCCAACTACCTCACACACCTACCTCAGGTGACAAACTAAAACTGACGTCGCCTCCCTACTACCTCATGGACACTTCGTCCACGTCCAGCAACATGTTGGACGATGATTTCTCACCGGAACCAAGAGGTCGATGTTATACATGGCCTATGCAGCAGTTCATGTACGACCCACAAGCAGGACCACCAGGCTCGCAGCAGCAACAGCAGCATGGTGTACCCCCACCACCATTGATGACCTCACCAACTATGAATGGTGGAAGAGAGCCGACGGTAGCTCAGCTGCTCGCGTCAACTCCGTGCTCGTCGTCGATGAACCCGCACGTCATGCCACTAGGCATGCAGATGATGCCGGGTGGTGGGCCTATGGCGTCGGCCAAGAAGAAGCGATGCAGGAAGAAGCCGACAGACCAACTGGCCCAAAAGAAGCCCAACCCGTGGGGTGAAGAGTCGTATTCCGATATTATAGCCAAAGCTTTGGAGAGTTCACCAGATGGACGGTTGAAACTCAATGAAATTTATCAATGGTTCTCTGATAATATTCCCTACTTTCGTGAGCGGTCGAGTCAAGAAGAAGCTGCTGGGTGGAAGGTTAGTTGCACCATTTTGTGTTCACCATTCGCACCATATTCATGACGAAATCGAGTTGAGACCGAAAAGTTCGCTAACCAAACCTCCATCTAGTGCAATAGCTAGGGAGTGTCTAAAAGAAATGTCACCCAAAGAATCACCAACGACACCATCATACGGTGAACAAGGTACCCAAAAATTTCAATGGTGCAGACGGAATAGTTCACCCTTTGTTGCACTTCTCTACGGTCAAGTAGAGGCCAGAAAAAAGTGAGAGAGAGGGTTGTTTTTGAATGGCAAAAAGTCGAAGACTATAAACCGAACGAATGCCGATTTTGCCTGGCCGGCGGCCGACCAGAGATAGTGTGCAAAAGTGAGAGAGCGCGAGACAGGCTAGAGTGAGGCGACGAACGCTTCCTCTCACGTGTGTTTTTTTCGTTTCCATCATGACGGAGCGAAGGGGGGGGGGCTAGTGTGTCTCTGCGTGTTCGTTCTTACTGCGGGAAACTTCCTCTTTTTTTTAAGAGGTTAAGACCTTGAGTTAAAGGTTAAAACACATCATACCTTAATCACCGTGGGTGGTCCAAAGTTTTCACTGTTCTAGGTGTTATAGTTTGAGAATTTAAAGAAAAAGATCAAAATATGAGCAACGAGGAAGTTAAGAACTATGATATTTTCGAACTAAAGTGAACTCCGGTTTTAAAATAATAAGTTTATTAATTAGCGCCAGGTCGCTGTAATTGACCTTAACATTGTTTACCACCGAAGATACTACTATACTGATTATTTGATACGTGGGCCCACGCAAGTCAAAGATCGACGGTTCAACTATACTGATTTCGTCACCTTATCTATAATTAGGAAAATGTCGGCTTTGGGTCTAATTAATTACAGTAAAGTTCACTGAGCAGAAGTCAGGTTAGCTAATGAGAAGGTGGGTGGCGTATAATAGGGAAGTTTCTATCAGAAAAAATCGATACAAGATGATAATAATTGAAATTTTGTTACAATGAGTGGAATGATCTTGTGGAAGATGATATTTTTGTATTGATTTTTTAATTGAGAGAAGAATTTATGAAAAAATGAAGTATAATGAATATTTTGGCTGCTTTTTAAGGTTGTTTAAGTCGTACCTTCAAGAGTTTTCTAATTCTTCTATCGACTTTTAATTTGACGATAGTAATCATGTAATAACGTTAAAGTCACTTGAAAAAATACCATGTTTCCGAATTTCATGAATTTTTTTGAGTAGTACATATCAGAGTTGCACGGAAGTAAAAAAGTTTCAAAACGGCAATCGGAATTCCGTGAAACTCTGTTACCTATTCTAATCACAATGTTTTTAAGTGAACCAGAGATATTCCTTTGAGCAGTACCCTTTACCGATGAAAAGTACCATGGTACTACCATAACCAGCCCCCCTCCTACCCCAATTTTGATTAGTCTTTCTTCTCGATTCTGTCTCTTCCCCTCCATTGTCCCAAAGTGGAAAACGAGATTTTCAAAGCGTGTAAGGGTCTGCTTGAAGGCAGCCAACTGCCAGACTTCACATGGTCAAATTCGAAAAATGGCTGCTATGGAGCGTAAATAACGCTCGGATGAATTGAATTATCTCACGATCGGGGGCAACAGACAGCAATAGATGAAAAATTTGGACTAATGAAAAACACCAAAAGGGGTGACGTAGAATGGTGGGGAAGCTTGTAAGCCTTGGGCGGTCTGATTCACATCTTTTGGAATTGCGCCAAGCTTGACTATGCTGTGAGGTTTTCGTCTTGGGTGGTCTGAATTTCACCTTCTGGAAACTCGCCAAGTCTTGATCGAGAGATTTTCGTCTTAAGTGGTTTGAGTTCAGTTTTTGGAAACGCCACGAAAGTGTAGATAGAGTAGAATTGTAAGAATCCAATTCATCGATTTTTAATGATTCTCGACTCGTATTGATCAATAACCATATAGCGCGGTATGAGTTACCCATGAGTTGTTTTTTCACACGATAGAAAGTGTACTAAAGCACAAATGTACTGCTTGTTGACTCGTTGTCCTTCGTCAGAATGACCACATGAACTAATCGGTTGAGGACATCAGACCACCTTCTTCCTTGTGACTTTGATGTACAGTATTAGTGAAAGTTGTACCGAAAACAAAAATGAGGATTTTGACATGGTAACATTCGGAGGATGATAGTGTAGAATTTTTCATGCTAACATTCAAGGTGTTACTGTAGGGTTCCTGATGATAACATTCGAACGATGTTTCTGTTTTTAACGTTTGCAGTACCACAACTTTACAATTAGCTTCTTAGGAAGATCCAGAGCCGGCCAGGTAGAAAAAGTTGACGAAATGTCGTTTCACCTTGCGAAATCAAACTGGACCCTTGCGAAATAAAATGATCAGCCTAAAAAGTAATAATACTCAAAACAGCGAAGGTGTAGTCGGTACACACTGTTATCATTTGCATTTACGAGCCCTATACAGCGCAAGTATAATTGATCACAGAAAGGATTGGTGTGAAAGTATGCTGGGGGTGCACCATGGTGCCGATTGGCGGACCATAACAAAACGACCAACTTTTCAGAACTCGATTCGACACAACCTGTCGCTCCACTCGCGCTTCATGCGCATACAGAACGAGGGTGCCGGCAAATCATCGTGGTGGGTGATCAACCCTGACGCCAAGCCAGGGCGGAATCCAAGAAGGACCAGGGATCGCGCAAACACCATCGACACATCCACCAAGGGGGTGAGTTGATCTGAGAATTCTCCCTCTCTTTCTCTCTCTCTCTTTCTCTCTTTTCCTCTCTCTCTCCCCCTCTCTCTCTCTCTCTCTCCCTTTCTTTCTCCAAATATCAAGTTTCAGGTTCTTCTCGACAAAAAGAAGGGGCAGCGGAAAAAGTTGATGAAAGACATGCGCGGAATCATGGGCAGCGTGAACTGCATGAATGGATCGCAGGTACTTTTTTGCAGTTCGAATTTTGTAACAAAAAAAAGTCAATTTGACCTAGTCTGAACAGCTCCCGACAGTACATTTCCAGGCGTCCATTGTTTCCCGTGATCTCTACGATGACGATTCGATGAACAACGGCAGCTTTGAGCCATTCAGGTAGGCATTTTTTTGACATTCTCGAACCTGGAAAATGGACATGTTAGGTCATTGGCTGTTTTAAATTTATTTTTTTTCTATTTTTCACAGATTTAATTTTTTTTTTCTCTCAAGCCAATCCTAGCTTTTTTCTTTGATTAGTTATAACTGAATATTGAAATAAGTTATATGAAATTTATTTCAATTTTAAAATTTCAAAAAAGATTCGATTTTAACCAATATCGAGGTATTAATTTCACGATGAATTTTTAAAGAAAGTATAGTTAGATAGGTTGTCTCTGAGCCCAGATATTCTCTCATGATGAAAAAAATCCAAAAGCCGAATTTTTCGTGAATTCAAGTGCAAAATTTTTCTCTTAAATTGAAAAAAATCCCATCGAGCGTCCAAACTGAACCCATTACAGAGGCCGAACACAGTCAAACCTCTCTGTGCCCGGATCGTCGGCACGCGTTTCGCCCAACTATGAAGAGCTGGAGTTCCCGGCCTGGGTAGACCTTTCCAGTGGCGGGGTCAACCCCCTCCCCAGTGATATTGTCGACGGCACTAATCAGGTTAGCTTCGAATGAAGGATCAGATCACTCTAATAATAATAGTAATATATTTATTTTGGGGAAAGCTCGCAATAGAAACAAACACGAATGTTGATAAAACAGGGATAAAACAAATTTGAATTTCATTTCAAATAATAATTAAAGGTAGAAGTAAACATAAATAAAGAGAAATTGTGGAGCGTTGAACATGGAATCAGATTCTCAGGCGTCGAAATACGATCGTTTTCAAAGTCAGAGGATTTCTCAATCGTTTTCAGAAATCTTTCGGAAACAACCCTAGAATTACTAAAAACAATGGAAAATTTCTGAAAACGATCGTATTTCAACGCCTGAGTTAAGGAATGGAAAAGAACCCACACGAGGTGAACCCTGTAGAAAAAATGTTTATACTAATGACTTGGGTATGCCAAAAGTGTAGGCTGAGAGCTCTGAGGAAAAAAAGAAACGAAACACCCTTGATATGAAGTTCATAGGCTGTTAATCGCGATATATGAATTTCGTGTGATGTTGATGAAATATAATGAAGTTCATTGGCTCTTGTAAGATTTTGTATAGCTGTTGTAAGAAGTTCATACGCTGTTACTTTACTTTGATACACCCTTAACACCACTAAGTTTCGCGCACCAAAATTCTGCAAAATCAGCGAATTCTCGAAATTTGAGTTTCAAAAATTGATATATTATTCTCTAAAGTTTTGTGAATTCAATTCATTTCAATTGAGTTTTATGTTAAATTTCGAGCTGAGAAGTTACAAGCTTTTTTTGAGTTTCGAAAATGTTATTTGATATTTTCGGGAGTTCTCATTTTCTCTGACCCTCTCCCACTCTCGCTGCTGCCACCCATCTACAGTGGTGGTGTGTGGGTGTACTATCGAGATGGCGGTGGTGCCAGATGGGTGACCTCGTACTCTCTCTCTCTCGCCCTACTCGGCCCGAGAGTGCGACCCCAAAAGATTGTCACTAATGGCAACCGATGACCGACTGACCGGCAACCACTCCCCCCTTGACTATACATGAATGCGCGAAATGTGGCATGTTGTAGGGTTAGAGGGGCCGTTGCAATGGTCAATGGGAAGAAATTGGAACTATCCGAATGAGCATGAAGAGTAACACACAAACACAAAGTCGACAGAGTAGATCAAATTTCAGTTACTGTAGTTCAAAAAATTACTTTTCCTACTTTTTCTCATCCCAGATTCACAAATCGTGTTTGAAGTAGGTAAAACTTTCATTGGGAACAGTCCTCAACGTTCATTATGTCAAGTGAAACATTTGTTAAAGTACAAACACTTTCGAAAATGAAAGCGGAGGTCGGCAGAGCGGTTGCGTAGCGGTTTTACTGTCTTTTCCCTTTGCCGACGTGTGCATTGGGATACTTATAACGAAACAGTCAACTGAATCATGAATTATTTAAATGTAAGCTAATAAGGAGCACATTTTTTTTACCTGGTTCGAACTTTGATCAAATCTTAGCTTTGTACCTAACTAGAGCTTCAAACCTTACCTAAGCCTAATATTCAAGGTGTCCATAACTTTATATCGCGGTAAATGAAAAATGATTCATGATTCATTTGACTGATTCGTTATAAATCATTGAGATTTATACCGGTTGCCGGTACCGGTATGAATCAGACATCGTTCGCAATCGCATTGTTTTTCAAATAATGGTTTAAAAACTGAGAGATCTTTCAAAAATATGGAATTGAAATATAATTTTCAGATGCAGCTCGGCATGAACGGACAGTCCAAGCATGAACAAAAGGCAACGGTGAAGGTAATATTTTTCACGATTCGGGAAAATTTCTTTTGCGATTTCTTTTTGGAACAAAATTATTCGCAAGAAAGATGACACATATCTAGCAAAAAGTCTGACCGATTTCAAACACGCGCCAGTCGCGTTTTTGTAAAATGAGTACGGTAGTAGTCAGGACTCTCACAATGAACAGCTAGATCTTTGTGGATTTAAATTGTTATTCTTACTTTCAGTCCATTGAAATTAAAGACGCATTACTTAAATCGTTCTTGTATTTCGAGGCGAAACTGCTACAGTACTAAGTAACCGATTTACGGAGGTCAGACTTTTTTACAGACAGAGGAAGCTATGTGAGATGATAGTTTTAAAAAATTAAAAAAAATTTTTTCATTGAAACATGACCAATAAATCGATGTTTTTCAGACGGAGCCTGTCGTTCCCCCACCGTCCTACCACGAGCTCAATAGCGTCAGAGGCTCGAACACCCAGAACCCACTGCTCCGGACGCCGATCATCCAGCCTGGGAAGTTCATCCAACCGGGGTGAGATTCTTGAAAGTTTTTAAAAATTGAAAAAAATGTGGTAAAAAAGCGCGTTGAGGTCACTTATGAAGATCCTAAAAATTTGGACAGTTTTCATCCGACGATAAGCTGAGCCGCGGAAAAACAGTGTGAACAACTATAGTTTTCTCATTAGGAAAGATTTTCACAATATAAAAACCCTTTCTCTATATTTTCCGATTTTGCAAATTACCGAAAACAAATCACATATCTAGCAAAAGGTCCGCCCGATTTTAAACGCACGCCAGTCGCGTTATTGTAAAATGAGTACGGTAGGGTCGGGACTCTCGCAACGAACCGTTAGAATTGAATATGAATTATCATTACCGGAATATTGATTGGTAGATTGAGGAGTTTCTCATCAATAAAATATATTCGAACTCTCATTAAAACATTTTTCGATCAGCAAACAAGAAACCCCATTCAGGATGCAGTACGGAATGCCATTCGCCAGCTGGTCTCCATCCATGACGTCCATCCAGCCGCAGTCCTGCGGTGCTGCCGCCCACCATCACCATCACAACTCGGCCGCCATCACCCAATCGATCGACGGCCAACTGCCCATTGACTTGGTCGATCTGACGTTGCCAACTCAACCATTGATGGGAGTCGACGTCGACATGGAGTCGCTGATCCGCCATGAACTCAATCAAACCAACAACCAACTGAGTTTCGATCTTTGAGCATGAAGAGCAATGTTTTGGTGAGCTTTTATGGTGGTTTGCACCATTTTGGTGACATTTTGACCAGATTAAACAAAATTTTTCTTCCTGAACTCTGGAGCCTAATAACGCTTGAAGATATCTCCAGCTAAGAATAATGTTCTATCGAGGTGATTCGAAAATAAATGAAAAATGAAAAGAAATGATATAATTTTAGTACTTTGTTGGATACTGTGGCTAAAAAGTGAAAAAAGAATGGAGTTTTTTTTTTGAAATTGTCCAGTTCACGGAGTGCCAAGATCAAAAAAATCGAGTGGGGGTGGCGTTTCAAAAAAGGCGTGAATCATTCGATCCTAATCAATAGATTTAAATTTTCGCTCCGGATGACCGCTTTGCAGCCGTATTTTGGTATTTTTGCCCATTTATTCCATGTATTCTGCTCAATTCAAGTCCTTAATGAATAAGAAAATTGTTGTTAAAGTTATTGTAAGATATTTTGGGGAGACTAACCAGTATTGATATCGAAAATGTAGTTGAGGTCTCGATTTGAAAATTTTGCAACTAAGCGATTTTTGACCGACCATCCTTGGTTGTCCCACCTCCGTTACGCCCACTTTTGGAATGGCCGAATGTGTTACACCGTGCAGTTGAAAAGTGTAAGCAAAGCAAGTCGATAGAGTAGATCAAATTTCAGTTATCGTAGTTCAAAATTTTTTGTTTTTCCTACTTTTTTTCATACCAGATTCACAAATCATTACGGAGAAAATGAGAAAATGCGGTTATATTGTCTTTCTTATGCCTGTGCCAAGGTGTGTAGTTCTTTATTCGATGAAATTCTGGGAAAAGTTGAAGAATGTTCGATTCCAACCCTAACTTCTGGTTTTTCAGATAGTATCAACGTCGCCGTGCACACCCGTTACCCTTCCTCGGTTAGCCATTTTATCCACTATATATTCTCACTATATACGTATTCTCTTGTTCTATTCATTTCTTGATACCGTAAACACTTTTTTCTTCCTGACCCTGTCCATACTGTATTTATTTAACCATTTTCCCCCCACCCTGCTGGTGGTGGCAGCCTTCGTGTACTGTTGCGATATGTAATACTGAGACTGCAACCACCCACCATCATGAGTGCAATGCTATATGGAAGAGAGTGAGGACGTTGGCGTGTCGCTTCAAAATGCTCCGCGTAACGGTTTTACCGCGCGCGGCAAAACCCGCTGCGACTGCGCAGCTTCTGTGGCGTTTTGCGTTACATACGCTTCATTTTTTTTTTTGAAGAATGGTCTTTGGTCCGTGTAGAGTTGGGGATCCCACCCAATCTTACCGCGTGCGGTACCGCGCGGAAAAAAAAGTTGGTGTGGTTCCCAACTCGTTCACGCGTGAGAGGGAGAGAGAGAGTGCCTGACGAACATAGATACTATGTGGATTCTGTGTAGGTTTACGAGCACTACCTCTGCCCTCTATGCCTCACAGTAAAAATTTTAGGCCAATGACGTCATGAATCACACCCCGGTCCATTTAGCATTGCACCTTCCCCCTTGAACACAGACAACCATAACCTCGATGATGAATCCTTTCGGATTCCAACGCTACCTCTAGAACCAGAAACCGTGATTCTGAGCACCATATGAAGAGAACAGATTCGTTTTTTATACTCTGAAAAATTTGTTGCCCGACGTAGAGCGTTTGTAGATGGTGGCTGTTGATTGGCGGTATCCCATCCAATCTTGCAACTAGAGTAATTTCGGGTAGTGATAGTACTTGGATCGGCTCTCCGAACAATCCAGCCAACAGCCACCGCCCAACAGATTCACAAAACAAGACACACGAAGAAAAAAAGCAGTTCAAGACACTTCTCTCGAGACCATTCGCTTTAATCCCATTTTCGACGCTCTTCCTTCCTTCACCCCACCACTGTTTTCGCCATAACGCCCCCTCCCCCCCCCATCCCCAAACTCTAGTACGGTGATTTACATGTCGGATTCGAGTCTCGTGCTGTTCGCCAATAGATTGGTGTGTGCGTCATGGTGTACGATACACCAAAAAGAACAATCTCCCACACACCAATAGGGAGGCCAAACGAAGTGTATCGTTGTAGAATGGTACACAAAAAACATTTGTGTTTTGTCTATCTTTCAAGCCCGAAGCGCCCATTGAACGGGCGGTTGGCTGCCCTTTTCGCCCCGCGAGGCGGTCATGCGAAGCAGTCAACCCCTCCGTTCAGGCCCATATCAAAAGAAGTTGTTGCATCTTTCATTTTGGATAATCACAATAAGTCCATTTTTCATCTCTTTTTTCTCTCTTCCCACACCACCCACCACCCCCCAATTTATTGTTAATAAACGTTTAATAATACAATCTTTGAGTTTTGCCTGAATCATTCTGTGCTGATGAGCTATCTGTTTTGATTGCGGACCAGAAACGGTTTCACTTGATTCGAGAATTGTCACGATTTGTTTTGAAAGAGATTTTCGAGTTGGGTAACAAGGGCAAGGATTTTAATCGAAATTTTCGTAGTGAGCGGACTCGTAACGGTTCCTTCGCTTACTCGATTCCGTGTATGAATTGTCGAAATGTATCAATTTGAGAGAGATTTTCGAAAGTCAAATGGAAATTCACAGAAAAATATTATTGAGGTCGAAAATTTTCGCCGTGAGCGGACCCGAGACGGTTTCTTCCTCTGACTTGATTCCCCGCGCGAGATTTTAATTTTAAGAGAGATTTTCAAAAAATAGGAAACTAAAAATGCACAGAAAGACGGTTTTAAGGTCGAAAATTTTCGCAGTGAGCGGACCCGAAACGGTTTTTCGGCTCAATTGATTCCGCGCGTGAATTCTCGAAACTTATAATTTTGAGAGAGATTTTCAAAAAATAGGAAATTTCATATAAAAATATTATCGATGTCAAAAGTTTTTTTTAAACTTTGAGCGCGATAAAAAACTACTTCTACTACCAAATTAAGATTTATGAGAAATCGTAATATGCGATTTTTACCGAGAAATCCGGAACCAATAAAAAATCGATGCGGAGCGCCAACGGAAATTCAAATCTCCCGCCACACCGCGTCTGCGTCTTTCCGTGAGTGTATGCGTCCCGTACACGTGATTGGCGGACCCTTCGGACCAGACTATAAGAGTAGTCTACTCGTTCTGAGCTCATGGAGCCCGGCCCGACGTTCAGAGTGTGGCACAAGTGAAAAACAACTCTGGTTCTCGGTTTCTCTCTCTCTCTCTCTCTTTCTCAGATTCTCTCTCTGTCTGTCTTGTTATCTTTCTCTCTCTCTTTCTCTTTCCCGGTCGACCGCCCGCGATGACGACGACACTATGTGCTCGAGTTGCCAAAGGGA
>OZ022254.1:14707544-14780044 GCA_963978915.1 Caenorhabditis parvicauda | reverse complement strand
TTAATTCAAGCTGCTCTAGGCGAAAAAAGATGGATCACGTGAAAATAAAAGTTCTGACGTGAGCACCCTCATCCCACTCTCTGTCTACAGTGTTAAATGTGCACTTTAGAAATGAAAAGGACCACCCAAAAATTTGCCTCACTAAAAAGGGGGCGGGGCAAAGTGGGCGGAGGATTTGTCAATTAATAATATGATCCTTAGGGAGACGGACAATGTATTCCACACGAAAGGTCCCAGTTCGATCCCCCTTCGATCTCGTTTTTGGTTTTTTCTCAAGTCCAAGTCCTTTTTCAGATCTGATAGACCAGCAGCGAGACCCCACAGCTCAAATGCTCTTGGTTTCCAATGAAAATTTCCAGAAGGTTTATGAACAGTTGGATTTTCTCCATAAATCAGGTTTTTTTCCCGCCAAATTTGAATTTTATCTTTATAATCCAGAAGCGATAGGCTATCCGTCCAAGTTCGACCTTCTCAAAGACACCATTGTCGAAGTCGTCAACGAACGTGGGTTCAGTTGACACTGCGTAAATTTATGAATCTTTTTTGCAGATTTATTGAAGAGAATACTGATAGTCGTGAGCAGTGATCGGCTCATACCGATTGTGCTGAAATTTGCTCGAAAACACGTTTCATGGCCGGTTTCTGAGTACGGTAATAAATTTATCAGATGTTTCGGCCATATCAATTTAGATCTAATTTACCTCATTTAGCAAATTAGATCTAATTTGCCTATTTTCTTTTTTTTCACGGCATAACTTTCCTTTTTTCCTACTCTACCAGAAAAAGTAGTTCTCGTAAACATATCAATTTAGATCTAATTTGGTTTTTTCACGATCTAATCTGGTTTTACTTCCCTGAGAAGTTGGGCTGAAATTTTGGCGCTTTTTTTGATCATATGAGATTGGCCTGGGGTATTCTCAAAAGTGATATGACTGATACTCGAGTTTCAGACCCATCAACACCAGCATTCCCGAATGACGAGACCAAGAGCGTCATCATTTCAAGAGAAATGTCAGATTTTCTAAACCACCTTGATAAGATGACAGATCAGCTGGACGCGGTGATAGCGTTCGATCGAAGGTACTGTAACACGAAAGGGGCGGAGCTAATCAATAAACTTCCAGGAGCATCACAATCCTTGACCCGCTCAATCTCAGATCAGCTACGATCTTCCAGGCGGCAATTTTGGATGAAAAGTGGGAGAGATTGGTATGTTTTCTCTGACTCTTTTCTATATATCTCTCTACTCTCTATTACCATCTTAAAATTATTCAGAGAAGCAGCGACATCCGCCAAGTCACAGAAGCTGAACGAAATTTGGAGCAACTGAAAGCTCAGAAGTCTGGAATTCTCGAAAGGTGTGCCACCACGCCCACCATGGTGAACTCTCGACTATTCCAGGTTCGACTTCAAATTCTTCCCGAGTACCCTGCAGCTGAACGCAAAATCGATGAATCTGGAGTTTTATTATCCGAAAAGAGTCGACTCAACAGTTGCAAGCAGGTTGGGTTCAGAGATTCTGGAAACCGCGGCAGGTCCGCGACCGTTATGATCATTTTTAAGTATTTCCGAAAAATTTCTCTTTATCTTTACAGCAAGAAAAGACCGGCACAGAAAAGGCCCCCAGCAAAACGAGCAAAGTCATCAAAACCCCTGGTTATGGTATGTCGTTTTCTCACGAAACTTGAAAATGATTAAAATTTAGGACCCAGATGATGAGGAAACGTCCAGACAGTCGACTGGAAGCACCGGAAAAGTGAGTTTTTGTTTACCAGAAAGTAGGTCAAATAGTTTTGATCTCTGATTTTCCATAAAAAATTCTGCAGAATGAGAGCATTACTCGTTTCACAACTGCGGCAAAACCACAAGACGTCACAACAGTTTTCGACGAGTCAGGGTAAGATTTCTCTCACTCTCTCTCTCTCTCTCTCTCTCTCTCTCTCTCTCTCTATCCCTCTCTCTCTCTCTCTCTCTCTCTCTCTCTCTATCCCTCTCTCTCTCTCTCTCTCTCTCTCTCTCTCTCTCTCTCTCTCTCTCTCTCTCTCTAAATTTTCAATCAGAGTCAACAAAGAGAAGATCTTGCTTCTGGAAAGGTTGACATCTTATTTGGATACATCCCCCAACCTAACCGACATTATGAATAACATCGAGGCGAAATTTAAGTGAAAACCGCCGACCCGAAGATGTCTATACCTCCTCACAGTGTTAAGTCATATTTTCCGTATTTTTTGTGAAAATGAACCATGATAAAAAAGAGGATCGTCTCTGTACAGAACCGTGGAGTCCTTGAACTTTCTCGTGTGACAAAATTTGCGAAACACTGCGATGTGTGAATGGCCCATTTTTTCACATCGCTGCTTGTGAATTTGGAACTTTTTATATGACAAAGTTTTGGGAATTCCTGCGATTGAGTTGTTTCCATTTTTTCTGAAAATTCGACATCAAGTCAAGAAGAAATCTAGGAGATGCTGGCATTAAAAGCATTTTTTTGAAAAAAAACGGATTTTGGCATAATTTTTTTAACCTTATGGTTTTCGTAGTCATGATCTCATTTTGCTTGCAATTGAAGAAAATAAACGAAACAACCAAAAATAGCGTGATAAAATTTTTGATCTTCCTTTTTTTCCTGACAATATTCATGAAAACACTGCGATACATTTTTTTAAAATTTTTCTCATATTTCACAGACTTGCTACTACTGCATTTATACATTTTTTTCAAACCCATTTCCCTATGACAATATTTATAAAAACACTGCGATCAAATATTCTAGGGGCAAAATTTTTGGCGATGTCTGCTAGCTGCATACGTTATATCCGGCTTCCCAGCCCCCAAAAGAGGCTCTCAGAGTGATAATCTGGGGGTGCTCCCCTCTCTACTCATCTGATGCTCACTCGTGAGCGCATGGCAACCGACAACCCCTTTGTTTCCGTTTTTATCATTTTAGGGGCATGTTCCCTATAGGAAAATGCGGTTTTTGATGTTTTTACGGATTCTAACCGGATTTAATTGTGAACCTCGCTCGGCTCGTAGTCTTTTCGTCTCATTTTGAGCTTCTCTCAAGTCATTTTGAATCATCTTACTGTTTTTATCATTTTAGTCGCATGTTCCCTATAGGAAGATACGGTTTTTGATGTTTTACGGACTTTACTTCGCTCGTCATCGTTTTTTATAATTTTGAGCGAATTTTCAGTTTTTGACAGGTTTTCTCCCCCTCTGCCCTTCCTCACAAAACAATGATCTCGGTTGATTAAATTCATAAGTTTCGAGAGAGTTCAAGAGAGTCCTGAAAGTCAATATATTTCTGCAGAAAAATGATCTACCCCATCTTTAAAAAAATAAATGGATATTTTTTGTTCATCCTTCTTTTTTTGACCCCCTATTCATAATTGAAAGTGTCTAAAAGCAGATGAGTGGTACCGGAACATCTGAAGACGAAGTGTTGAAATTCCTCAAATCTAATCCCAACACACTGGAAAACCTTGTCGTAGGTACGTTTTAGACTCCGCCCCTTTTCGGGAAAATGCAAAAAATACGGCTGCCTAAGGGATCCGAACTTGCGCCGTGTGACTGGGAGTCGGGCGTTTTGACCGGTACACTAGAGACTCAAAACCGACATCTTCAGGACCCTTGGTCAGTAGTGAAACCTTCGAACGATGGACAACCAGACGAGCTATACGGATAAGAAAAAACAAGAAAGAAGTGCCAAGCGGCTGGATGGACGCCGATCATACGATGAAAAGGAGGATGATCCTGGAGAATTCTGATAATAGGGTGAATTTTATCGATTGGAATCAGATAGTGTCAAGTGGAGTGTTGTTCATTTATGTGGTCCGTTGGTGTCTCTTCTGTGCTCGTCACAAATGAGACACAAAGGTGGTTTATCAATTGAAAAAGTCGCATATTTCTAAAAGACAGTATGGGTTATACTTTCTGATAAGCAATTATGTGGCCCTTTTGTGGTCCATTTGTGCTTGCCTCAAGCAAGACACGATTACAGAACAGGATGCTCTACGAGCTCGCCCAGTGCTGTGGTCAAATGCTTGGCACAGAATCAATGGAGCTAATAATTCAAAACGATGATGGAGGATTTACATGTAAGAAAAGTGAAGACGGAGAGTTGATATTGGAAAAGGTGGGGTTTTCTCCATTTCTACCATATAAAATTCAACTTTAGGCGAAGAAGTCGAAAAAAGCGACTCATGTGCAGAATATTGTCAATTGTGGTAATCAGACTATAGGTAGGAGATGAGAAAGAAGACAGAGAGAGAGAGAGAGAGAGAGAGAGAGAGAGAGAGAGAGAGAGAGAGAGAGAGAGAGAGAGAGAGAGAGGGAGAGAGAGAGACAGAGACAGAGACAGAGACAGAGAGGAAGAGAGAGAGAGAGAGGAAGAGAGAGAGAGAGAGAGAGAGAGAGAGAGAGAGAGAGAGAGAGAGAGAGAGAGACAGAGACAGAGAGAGACAGAGACAGAGACAGAGACAGAGAGGAAGAGAGAGAGAGAGAGAGAGAGAGAGAGAGAGAGAGAGAGAGAGAGAGAGAGAGAGAGAGAGAGAGAGAAATGGAGAGAATTTTCAGGAGAGCTTCACTTTTTCACCTCTCTCACAGATTTTGAGAAAAGTATTGTGAACGTGGTTTGTACTTGGTGTGCATCAACCATCTACTACGCAGAGGTAATTTGAATTTTTACTAGTTTTAGACCATGATGATTAGTTTTCCTCGAACTCAAATTCAAGAAAACAAGTACCGTAATCTTCTGACGTAACAATAATTAAATAATCCCAAAATCGGCTCCAGTTTCCATTTGGATGATTAAAGTCGTATCTGAAAGCCGATTTTATGCAAGAAGATGTGGAAATGTTATTCTATTGGATTTTGAGGGATTCCAACTCCAAAATAACCGCTTCGCAACCGCTATAACCGCTTCGCAACCGCTATAACCGCTTCGCAACCGCTATAACCGCTTCGCAACCGCTATAACCGCTTCGCAACCGCTATAAACACATTGCAACCGCTATAGCCGCTTCGCAACCGCTATAACCGCTTCGCAACCGCTATAGCCGCTTCGCAACCGCTATAACCGCTTCGCAACCGCTATAGCCGCTTCGCAACCGCTATAACCGCTTCGCAACCGCTATAACCGCTTCGCAACCGCTATAACCGCTTCGCAACCGCTATAACCGCTTCGCAACCGCTATAACCGCTTCGCAACCGCTATAACCGCTTCGCAACCGCTATAAACACATTGCAACCGCTATAGCCGCTTCGCAACCGCTATAACCGCTTCGCAACCGCTATAGCCGCTTCGCAACCGCTATAACCGCTTCGCAACCGCTATAATCGCTTTGCAACCGCTATAACCGCTTCGCAACCGCTATAGCCGCTTCGCAACCGCTATAACCGCTTCGCAACCGCTATGATCGCTTTGCAACCGCTATAACCGCTTCGCAACCGCTATAACCGCTTCGCAACCGATGTAACCGCTTCGCAACCGATGTAACCGCTTCGCAACCGCTATAACCGCTTCGCAACCGCTATAACCGCTTCGCAACCGCTATAAACACATTGCAACCGCTATAGCCGCTTCGCAACCGCTATAACCGCTTCGCAACCGCTATAACCGCTTCGCAACCGCTATAGCCGCTTCGCAACCGCTATAACCGCTTCGCAACCGCTATAATCGCTTTGCAACCGCTATAACCGCTTCGCAACCGCTATAGCCGCTTCGCAACCGCTATAACCGCTTCGCAACCGCTATGATCGCTTTGCAACCGCTATAACCGCTTCGCAACCGCTATAACCGCTTCGCAACCGATGTAACCGCTTCGCAACCGATGTAACCGCTTCGCAACCGCTATAACCGCTTCGCAACCGCTATAACCGCTTCGCAACCGCTATAACCGCTTCGCAACCGATGTAACCGCTTCGCAACCAATGTAACCGCTTCGCAACCGCTATAACCGCTTCGCAACCGCTATAACCGCTTCGCAACCGCTATAACCGCTTCGCAACCGCTATAATCGCGTTGCAACCGCTATAACCGCTTCGCAACCGCTCTGCCTACCTCCGTTTTCATTTTCGAAAATGTTTGTACCTTAATGAATGTTTCACTTGGTAAAAAAAGTAGGTCAATTTTTTCAGTTTTCAAAAATTACACCCGACATGGTGCACTGGTTCAGAGTCACCATAACGCGAGGTTCGATTTTTTTGATCTTAGTACACCGTTAGGTTGTTGATGGTTGGGGACGAGACAATCGGACATTCTATGATAGTTTGTAAAATTGACGTCTTTTTTGTAGATTCTACCGAGTGGCTTCAAAACAGCGACATCTTACAGATTTCAACACATGCACAAGACAGTGACACGGTGGAAATTCACGAGAATATTGCAAGACAACAGAAATTGTCAAATTTCCTTCTGGATGTTGCGAAAAGTATCTTTCATGATATTGTCTCGATGGATGCTGTCGTCATGAAAGTGATGGTGAGTTTGAGAGAGAGAGAGAGAGAGAGAGAGAGAGAGAGAGAAAGAGAGAGAGAGAGAGAGAGAGAGAGAGAGAGAGAGAGAGAGAGAGAGAGAGAGAGATTAACCTCAGAACTACGCCCAAAAGTTGGTCGACGCAGACCGAGCATCACTTTTCCTGGTCGATGGTCGAAATCAACAGATTTACGCTAGAATTTTCGACGTCGGAACAGAAGGCGATGAACACACGCAATTGAACAATGATGGGCAGAAAGAGATAAGGTGAGACAGTCGATCCTGATTCATTCAGTGCATCGGCTAGGGAAATACTTTTGACTCGAGTTCGATCCTGTCGGAACGACCATATTTTTTGCTTTTTTCCTCAACCGCAACGCCCAACCGCTTGCAGGTTTGACATGGTAAAGGGAATCGCTGGGTACGTCGCGTCGACCGGAGAAGGTCTCAACATTGAAAACGCTTATGAAGATGAGAGATTCAACGCTGAGGTCGACTCGAAGACCGGTTACACGACCAAGACGATTCTGTGCATGCCGATTTTGATCAGGGGGACGTGAGTGTTTCTCTCTCTCTCTCTCTCTCTCTCTCTCGATCATGACTTGAAAGGTTTTAAAAAATGTCCAGAAAATTGAAGGCATTTAGGAAAACACGGACACCGTCAGACCACCTCTTTTTCTAGGCTTAGGTAAGGTCGGGACCCCAATTTTTTGTGGATCTTAATCAGCACTATTTTTAAGCTTAGCTTATGTTCGAACAGAAGGGTCCCAACCTTACTTAAACTTAGAAAAAGAGGTGGTCTGCCGTTGTCCGTGTTTTCCTATATGCCAAAATTAAATGAAGTTATTACCACAATGGAGCACGTTTACACTTTCTACTATCTCAAGGCGAAAGAGTGAGAGATTTAGAGGGAGTGAGAAAAGGCAGACGGCAGAATTCTTGTTGGGCAGGTGTACCCCGTCTCTCTCTCTCTCTCTCTCTCTCTCTCTCTCTCTCTCTCTCTCTCTCTCTTTCTCTCTCTCTCTCTCTCTCTCTCTCTCTCTCTCTCTCTCTCTTTCTCTCTCTCTCTCTCTCTCTCTCTCTCTCTCTCTCTCTCTCTCTATCACACACTCTTCCATTCGTTGACCACGCCCCTCTGATTCCAGAGTGATTGGAGTCGTCCAAATGGTCAACAAGCACGTTGGAGTCTTCACGAAGCAGGATGAAGAAAATTTCCAAATTTTCGCCGTCTATTGTGGTCTCGCACTTCATCATGCAAAGCTCTACGATAAAATTCGCCGGAGTGAACAGGTATCGATCGGTTATCGATTTATTTATTGATTTTAACCACGTGTCAGAAATATCGTGTAGCCCTAGAAGTGCTCGCCTACCACAGTGTCTGCAACAAGGATGAAGTCAATAAACTGAAGAAGATCCAGATCGATAATCGAGTGGTGGAACTGGAGACGTAAGTTGGTGGCGGACCCGCCGCGGGTTTCGCCGAAATGAGCTAACTTGCAGATTTGACTTCAACGGCATGCGACTGTCAGAGCTGGAGAAGCCACTCTATGCGGTTTATATGTTCAGAACACTCTTCACAGAGACCCAGTGAGTTTTCACGTTTTTATTCCCGACTTGATACAGTAACCAGGGGTAGATCAAAAGCTTGATGAACATTTTGAATTCCCGCCTCGAAATGAGTGTTCACGTTTCCACGTTTTTATTCCCGTCTCGATACAGTAACCAGAGGGTAGGTCAAATTTTTGATGAACATTTTGAATTCCCGCCTCGAAATAAGCGTTCACGTTTTCACGTTTTTATTTCCGTCTCGGTACAGTAACCAGAGAGTAGGTCAAGTGTTTGATGAACATTTTGAATCCCCGCCTCGAAATAAGCGTTCACGTTTTCACGTTTTTATTCCCGTCTCGATACAGTAACAAGAGGGTCGGTCAAAAGCTTGATGAACATTTTGAATTCCCGCCTCGAAATGAGTGTTCACGTTTCCACGTTTTTATTCCCGTCTCGATACAGTAACCAGAGGGTAGGTCGAGTTTTATGATGATCATTTGATCTACCATAATCCTACAGTAACACTAATTTGGGAAGACTTTTCATTTTTTAACCTAATTTTTGTATATTCTTCCAGCCGCTTCGAAGTCGACGATCTGACCAGATTCGTTCTAACCGTCAGGAAGAACTATAGACGAGTACCGTATCATAACTGGGCTCACGGGTGGTCTGTGGCGCACGCCATGTTCGTATTAATCACCAAGAACAAGGATATGTTTACACCACTGGAGGTTTGTTTTCACCTATAGTAACCCCTTATATAATTAACAAGCAGAGAATCCTCGCTACGCTCAGAGCCCTTTTTTCATCACAAAATCACGAATCCCGGCTTTTTGAATGGAAAAAAGAAGTGGTTTTTAGAGGCAAAGTCTTAGCCATTTTTCTCTCTCTCAATGTTTTCTTTCTCTCTATCTCTCTCTCTCTCTCTCTCTCTCTCTCTCTCTCTCTCTCACCCTCTCTCTCACCCTCTCTCTCTCACCCTCTCTCTCTCTCTCTCTCTCTCTCTCTCTCTCTATCTCTCTATCTCTCTATCTCTCTATCTCTATCTCTTTCTCAGTCTCCCTCTCTCCTTCTCTCTCTCTCCCTTCTCTCTCTCTCTCTCTCTCTCTCTCTCTCTCTCTCTCTCTCTTTCTCTCTCTTTCTCTCTCTCTCTTTCTCTCTCTCTCTCCTCGCTTTCGCACTCCCCGAACAGTCCAAACTCGGCAAACACTAATGCAAGTCGGGCTAGAACCAATGCAACAACCTGCGAGGGTCCCCAGTGGTCACGCATGAAGCACAAACGAAAAACGTGCAGCGGTGGCCGAGTGGTTAACGCGTCCGATCGTTAATCTCCCAACGCGCGTTTGAATCCCGTCCCCGGCCACTTTTGCACAACCCCTTTCTCTCCCCCGACCTCATTGAAAACCAAAAAGGACCACCCAAAAATTTGCCTCACGAAAAAGGGGGCGGTCCCCTTGTTCTATTATTAATACAAGCAGAAAGTCCTCGCTACGCTCGGAGTCCCTCTCTTCCTTTTTCATTACAAAATCACATATTCAGACTTCTTATTGAAAAAAAGTGGTTTTTAGAAGAAGCATGGTCCTTGCTATTTCTCTCTCTCTCTCTCTCTCTCTCTCTCTCTCTCTCTCTCTTCCTCTCTCTTCCTCTCTCTTCAAACACGGCGAACACTAATGCAAGTTTGGCTAGAACTAATGCGAGTTTGGCTAGAACTAATGCTACAACCTGCGAGGGCCTCCAGTGGTCACGCGAAAAGCGCTCGCAACTAACGCGCAGCGGTGACCGAATGGTTAAAACGTCAGATTTGTATTCTCTTCATGCGAGTTTGAATCCCGTTAACTCCTAGTCATTTAGCACAACCCCTTCCTTGATTCGAGCTGCTCTAGGCGAAAAAAGATGGATCACGTGAAAATGAAAATTCTGACGTGAGGATCCTCATCCCACTCTCTCTCTCTCTACAGTGGTAAATGTGCACTTTCGAAATGAAAAGCTTCACCCAAAAATTTGCCTCACGAAAAAGGGGCGGGGCAAAGTGGGCGGAGGATTTGTCAATTAATAATATGATGATGATTTGACCTTTGGCGATGTCCCTAATGATGCCCTAGATTAGGGACTTTTAAAAAGGAAAGTTCACTCAAAATTTTGAATATATTGTCATTATGAAATTACTCAAAACCATTTCCTTCTTGATATTAAAAAAATATCGATTTGGAAAATATTTTTATCACTGATCCAAAAGTGGGCGTGTCCTGGGAGAGACGACTATGGTTGGTCAAAAATGGCCATATTGAAAAATAATCGGAACGAAAGTTTAACTACACTTTCGAGATTATTTCTTGTTCTTCTTTAGTTATTTGTCATTTTCTTTACATTCCTATGGCTATTCGAGTGTTCAAAATAGTTTTCAAATTTCCCGAACAAATTTTGTGATCGAAAAAAATTGAAAATATTGCACACAAAAGTTAGAAGTAAAGAATTGCTGTAGCGCCGAGGAGGGCGAGGGGAGGCAAGAGTACGTGAAGAGGGAGAGACGCAGAGACAACGAGACAGCGTGATACTAATGGAGTGTGTTAGACACCTCTAACATTGTGTAATTCTTTCCGATTTTAAACCCAAAAATTTTTGTCTGATAGTCGACTGAAAACGTAGGAATTGATAGATTCAATCATTCTCAATCGTTTGGGATAGGTCTCGCCTCTGGAAATCTGCTAGGAGTCGAGTTATAGAAGGTCAAAGTTTGACGATTTCTAACGTCCACTTCAGATGCCTGTAACTTCAGAATCGAGCCTCAGAATCCAGATAGACTATGTTTTCCGTGCATCTCGAACCTTTAAGATTCAATAAAATACAAAATCTCAACAGTTTTTCCTACCCCGCATCACAGATCCCACTTGTTTGAAAATTGCATGCGATTTTTGATCATATCTCCTGAACAAGGTCGGTGAAGCAACTTCTGAGAGCAGTTCCATTGTCTTCACCATATTTGAAAACCTAAGAGACCACTCAGACCTCATAGATTCTCCGGGCTTTCATATACTTTCCATGTAAGCAGTAAGCTGGGAGATGTGTGTGTATTGTAAATACTTTGGTTCATAGGCAGTTTATACAACATATCACGTCACAGGTGCTTATGAACTTCATAGAACATCTATCATAAAATGTATCAAGAGCGCATGAATTTCATAAAATTTCATCAACAGCACATGAACTTCATGAATCGCCATTAAGAGCACACCGAGTTATAGGTGGTCGTCATCGATTAGACGCGTTGCAGCCAAATCATATTGAACGAAAATTTGCTATAGGGCGCACATAGCTTCCTCTACACACCTAGGCAAAGAAATAAGACAATAAAACCGCTTCGCAACCGCTTTCATTTTCGAAAGTGTTTTTAATTTAATATACAAGCACACTTCCAGATCAGATTATTGTGAATATGAAATTTTTGAATTTTTTTCTGGTTTTCAGTATTTTAATTTTCTCAGTTCTAATTGATTTTAACCTTTTTCAGTACTTTCCATAGCACGTAGCTTCCTCTACGTGTAAAAAAGTCTGGCCTCCGTAAATCTGTTACTTAGTACCGTAGCAGTTTCGCCCTGAAATACAAGAACGATTAAAGTAATGCGGCTTTAATTTCAATGGACTGAAAGTGAGAATAATAATTTAAATCCACAAAGATCAAACTGTTCGTTGTGAGAGTCCCGACTCCTACTGTAACATTATAAGCCTTTACGGTGCTTATATGTTATGAAGTTCAACATGTCTTTGTAGAAGCCTTTATTGTCGACAAGGTTGGGGTCTGTGAGACACCTCGCAGCGTCAGCACAGAGACATGGAATGATGGTGGTGGTTGGTCATAAGGGGGCGTACATCTGTAAAACACAACTGTGGAGAACATCTGTGGTACATGAAAGGATCCGACTTTAATGGTAAACTCAAAATGCTCATCTTAATGAGATGATGATGTGGCACTGGTAATGGATCACTGTTTACATCGTCAGTATTGTACTTGGGGAATAGGACCTTACAATCCGACACTTTTCTACTGCGCTTAGCGCGATGTGTAACAGCCTATAAACTCCATAGCAACGATATATCGTTCCTAGAGAATCTTAACAAAAAACCCTAACAACCTTACCAATCCCTTACAGGCACTAGCCCTCTACGTGTCATGCCTATGCCACGATCTTGACCATAGAGGCAAGAACAATGCTTATATGAAGACACTGTCGACACCACTTGCGGCGATCTACACGACGTCAGTGATGGAACATCATCACTTCAATCAGACTGTAACCATTTTGCAGCAGGTAGGACCGCGTTGCGGGTACGCGCTGCGTGAGGGAGAAGTATGGAAAACCATCAGAAATCACTCAAAATTAATTCCAAGATGTTTTGGAATTATTTCATTACTTGAGAAGTAGAAAAAAAAAAAAAAAAAAAAAAAGTGAGAAAAGGCCGATGGCAGAATTCTTGTTGGGCAGGTGTTCCTCCGTCGCTCTCTCTCTCTCTCTTTCTTTCTCTCTCTCTCTCTCTCTCTCTCTCTCTCTCTCTCTCTCTCTTTCTCTCTCTCTCTCTCTCTCTCTCTCTCTCTCTCTCTCTCTCTCTCTCTCTCTCTCTCTATCTCTCTCTTCTGTACTATCGTTTTCAGGATGGCCACAATATCCTCAAAAGTCTTTCTTCTGAAGACTATAAGAAGACGCTGAGCTTGATCAAGGTGACTTTTGAGTGGGATCCATAAAAACAAAACTTTCAGCATTGTATCCTTGCTACCGACCTAGCGCTCTTCTTCGCAAATAAAGCGAAACTGACACAAATTCTAAAAGAAGACGCGTTCGACATCAACCATCCGGAGCACAGGTAAAACACCAGTCGCAGACCCGCCGCGGGTTTCGCCAACCTTACTATTTCAGGCTACTCACGCAGGCCATCCTCATGACCGGGTGCGACCTAGCGGCAACGGCTAAACCGTGGAGCATACAAACGGAGACGGTGAAAGTCATCTACGAAGAGTTCTACGAACAGGTGAGAGAACGACTTTCCGCTTGACACTGCCTGACCATCTCAGGGTGACGCGGAAAGACAACGTGGACGTGATCCGATACCGATGATGGACCGTAATCAGGCACATCAGCTGCCGCAAATGCAGGTTAGTTGTGATCTTCAGAAAAAAAGGGGCGGAGCCTACCCGTCAGACTATGAATCACCTGGGCGGAGCCTAAAAATCAATATTCCCAGGTCGGCTTCATGCGAGGAATCTGTATGCCGTGCTACGAAGTCATGGCAAAAGTCTTGCCTGCTGCGACCGCTATGTACGAACGGTGCGAGTGAGTTTTTCAAATTTTTGAATCCCCGCCAAAAAATTCGAATCTAAAACTGGCGCGAAAGTCAAATTTCCAGGTATAATGCGAAGAAGTGGGAGGAGCTAGCGGAGGAGCAGAAGCAGCGTGATGAACAGAAGAAAGCAGAAGAATCATAGATGTAGTGTTGTGATAGTGCGGTAATTATTTTGAATTTTAGAAAAAACGTGAATCCACGTGGATTTTTAACGAGAAAAATGTGAATTTAACGTGGATTTACAATAAAAACGTGAGTCCACGTGGATTGTAGCTAACAAAGTGACTTGAGCGTAGCGAATCAGCTCAAAACAATGAAAACTTTATTACTAAACTTATTACGAAATTATTATTATAACTGTACATGGTATGGACAAATCTTGGCAAATTGACAAAAACCGCGTTGCTTGAACGCACGCATAACCTAATTACTCAACGCCGGCATGTCGAATCCTCCATTACCACCGAGGAACCTCTTCGAATTGCTCTTGACGTCGAACCCGACCTCGTCGCCGGCGTTCCATCCATTGGGAATCTTGAAAATCGTGTCCCACTCGTCTCTAGCGCGCCCTTGTGTGGAAAAGGCTGAGCTTACGGCTGGTTTCGTTGGATCCAAGGATGGAAGGATGACACGGCTACCTGAATCAAGGAGAATTTGATTGGATTGGTGGGACAATATGTCCCAGATGGTTGGGACATTTGATTGTGCCTATGGGAAGTTGTCCCAATTTTTAGAAAATGGTTCGTGCTAATGGGACATGGTCCCAATTTGGAAGAGACTAATTTCGTGCCTATGGGACATACACAGAATTGAATGGGACATAATTTGTGCTGAAGGGACATTAACCGAAATGATTGGGACATAATTTGTGCTGAAGGGACATTAACCGAAATGAATGGGACACAATTTGTGCTAATGGGACATGCACCGAATTGAATGGGACATAATTTGTGCTAGTGGAACATTGACCGAATTGAATGGGACATAATTTGTGCTAATGGGACATTAACCGAATTGAATGGGACATTTTCCCTATCAGGAAGTGACTTACTTTGTGCTAATAGGACATTGGCCGAATTGAATGGGACATAATTCGTGCTAATGGGACATGGTCCCAATTTGGAAGAGACTAATTTTGTGCCTATGGGACATACACCAAATTTAATGGGACATAATTTGTGCTAATTGGACATTTTCAAAATCAGGAAGAGACTTACTTTGTGCTAATGGGACATTGGCCGAATTGAATGGGACATGATTTGTGCTAGCGGGACATCGACCTTATTTAAATGAGACATAATTCGTGCTAATGGGGAATTGTCCCAATTCGGAAGAGACTAACTTCGTGCTAATGGGACATTGACCAAATTGAATGGGACATAATTTGTGCTAATGGGACATTTTCCAATATGAAACAGACTTACTTCGTGCTAATGGGACATTGGCCGAATTGAGTGGGACATGATTCGTGCTAACGGGACATTGGCCTAATTCAAATAGGACATTTTTGGTGCTAATGGGACATTGTCCCAATAGATTTTTTCTCACCAACCTATTCCGGGAATCTCCTTTTCATTGGCGCCAGTCCACCTCAGCCGGGTGTGACGACCTTTTGGCGTCCAGTTGAGTGGTGGGACAGGTCGTTCTTCGATAATTTGGGACACCTGTCATGACATTTTCATTAAAATTTTTAAAAAATGATGATAAATTACCTTTCCATCGATCGGCTGTAGAGTTTTGGTACCGAAAAGACGTGGATAAACTTTTACTTTTTTGGCCACCGGTTTCCCTTTCTGCTCGTCAGTCAGAAGTTGTCTGTAAAAAGAGAAGTTGCGGCGGGATGAGTTAATTTTTAAAAGTTTGTAATTCCAAAAATTAATTTGAAACTGTAAGAAAACAATCAAAATTCAAAACACTAAAAATATTTAGACTGAATAAAAAAATTTTAAAATTGAATTTTCTCAACGTGGAATTTTTGTTTCGTGTGAAAAGTATAAAATTTTAAAAATCGAAATCGAGAAATAATTCCGAAAATTGATATTGGAAACGTAAGAATTTTTAATAATCAAATTTTGAAACATGAAAAAATCGACTTTGAAAAATCGATATGCGAAAAAATAAATCCTGAAATGTGAAATATAAAAATTCTAATTATGAAAATATGAAAAATGTAATTTTTAAATCTGAAAAATCGAATTTTTATCCATAGCATTGAAAAACGTACCTTCCTCCCAGAATCTTTTGCAAATTATCATCCATGAACAAGGCGGCAGTAGCTGGGTTGTTTTTCAAGGCTTGAACGACCTGAAAAACGCACATTTACTAAGCTCCGCCCCTTTTCGCAGCGTTCCAAAAAGCGAACTTACCCTGGATTCAGCGTCTGGTGCCCAGTCCATTGTAGGGTTTCGCCGGACTTGTTCGACTTCGTCAGGATCAGCAGCAATCAGCAGCGGTAACATTTTACGAGGTCTGTAATGGAGGAACTACATCATTCGACGAGAAAATAGAAATGTGGTGAAAACCGCGGCGGGTCGGCGACTGTTATGAGCTTCAGCTTTTTTTTATAAATACTCCCACCGGTTTTTATTAACATTTGAGATCAGGAATGATGCTTTTTTAAACCGATTCTTTGAGGTTTCTCATCTCCGGAATATAATTTGGAAAATAATAATCCGAATGGTATTTTAGTTTTAATTTAAAAATTCATTTAAATTACCTTTGTGGAAGTTTACGCGGTGCAACGAAGCCAGGCTGCTTACTTGGGTTGAAATTCATTTTGCGCGGTTCCAGCAGGGAATCGACTTCGCTTGTTCTGAAAATATTGATTTTTTTTCGCATTCTGAACTTTGAAAATTTCAGTAGAAAATTATTTTATGCAGTTTTAGCGGGAGAGAAACACTTTTTCGAGATTCTCTGGAGCTCAAAACTCAGTGAAATAACTATTTCATGATGTTTTAGTAGAAAAAACTACTTTTTCAATGAATTTTCTGGATTTGGCAGGTTTTTAAAAATAGTCAGAAAAAAAACAAACCTATGCTTTATTCGATCCAATGCATCTTTGACTTCGGCATTGGAGCTCAGAGCTTCAACAAACTTAGGAGAGATGTTCAGTGGACTTCTTCGAACCTCGTTAGCCTGAAAATTTATGATCTCATCTATGAAAGATTCAATAGAGGATCTTCACGATTCGACGAGGAAACGTGAAAATGGCGAAACCCGCGGCGGGTCCGCGACCACTACATGCAAATCATTATTTTGAACCCGCTTGCCGTTGGACCTAACAACCTACACTTCAGATTTTGTAACGTTTTAAAGTGTCTATCAGGGCTGGTTACGAAATTTAACGAAATTAACGATTTAACGAATTTAACGAAATTTTTCGTTAAATCTGATTTAACGATTAACGGATTCGTTAAATTTGGAAAAACCGTTAATTTAACGATTAACGGTTTCGTTAAATTTGGAAAACCCGTTAATTTAACGATTAACGGATTCGTTAAATTTGGAAAAACCGTTAAATTAACGATTAACGGATTCGTTAAATTTGAAAAAACCGTTAATTTAACGATTAACGGATTCGTTAAATTTGGAAAAACCGTTAATTTAACGATTAACGGATTCGTTAAATTTGAAAAAAACGTTAATTTAACGATCAATAATTCCGTTAAAATTAGAAGTTGAACACCATAGTTGAGTGATTTTTCTGTCACAATCTTGGTCAATAATGCATTTTTCAACAATCGTAGTACTTAAAAAATTAACAAAATCCCAATTTTATGTTCAATTGACCGATTTACCAAAAATTTCCGTTAAATTTCGTTAAATTTGGAATATTGGCTGATTTAACGATTAACGGTTTCGTTAAATTTGGAAAAACCGTTAATTTAACGATTAACGGTTTCGTTAAATTTGGAAAACCCGTTAATTTAACGATTAACGGATTCGTTAAATTTGAAAAAACCGTTAATTTAACGATTAACGGTTTCGTTAAATTTGGAAAAACCGTTAATTTAACGATTAACGGATTCGTTAAATTTGAAAAAACCGTTAATTTAACGATTAACGGTTTCGTTAAATTTAGAAAAACCGTTAATTTAACGTTTAACGGTTTCGTTAAATCCGAAATTTCGTAACCAGTCCTGGTGTCTATGATAGATGACTAGCAAATGTGAATTAGGCGAAACCCGCGGCGGGTCCGCGACCATTACATGCAAATCATTATTTTGAACCCGCTTGCCATTGGACCTAACAACCTACACTTCAGATTTTGTAACGTTTTAAAGTGTCTATGATAAATAATCTTCACGATTCGACGAGGAAACGTGAAAATGGCGAAACAAGCGGCGGGTCCGCGACCATTACATGCAAATCATTATTTTGAACCCGCTTGCCGTTGGACCTAACAACCTACACTTCAGATTTTGTAACGTTTTAAAGTGTCTATGATAGATAATCTTCACGATTCGACGAGGAAACGTGAATATGGCGAAACCCGCGGCGGGTCCGCGACCATTACATGCAAATAATTATTTTGAACCCGCTTGCCGTTGGACCTAACAACCTACACTTCAGATTTTGTAACGTTTTAAAGTGTCTATGATAGATAATCTTCACGATTCGACGAGGAAACGTGAATATGGCGAAACCCGCGGCGGGTCCGCGACCATTACATGCAAATCATTATTTTGAACCCGCTTGCCATTGGACCTAACAACCTACACTTCAGATTTTGTAACGTTTTAAAGTGTCTATGATAGATAATCTTCACGATTCGACGAGGAAACGTGAATATGGCGAAACTCGCGGCGGGTCCGTGACAACTATAATCTGTTCAATCAAACTATCCAACTGATGGATCCACGGCTTTTTTTTCATTTTTCTGTATTCAACAATCTGTGAATCAGCTTTTGGAAGACTAAAATCAGTAACGTTTTTCATCACGTCTAACGGAGGGGGTTTCCGTTGAATTTTGACAGTAATTCAAGATCTCACCATTCTTGCTTCTTCCTCTGCTTCATCGTCTTCATTCCCGAAGAAATCATGGATTCCGAGGACGATTTGCGATTTCCCATCGAGCTTCGCCATTTCCTCCAGTTGCTTATTGGTGATCCCACGAGCTTCTGGAACGTGAGAATATTTGTGAGCGAAGCCGTCAGACAACGCGTACCCCAGCCTGATGTTATGGTTGTCTCACGTAGTGGATGATCACGGAGTCGAGGGGTCAGAAGGGACGCCACGTCAGCGTTCTGAAGGCGGTAGTGACGTCATTGTTCTTTTCTTCTCTCTCTCTCTCTCTCTCTCTCTCTCTCTCTCTCTCTCTCTCTCTCTCTCTCTTCCCAACTCACCTGCAGCAAACTCCTAAGTCTTGGACTACTCCTCAATCTTTGACTCAGATCTCGTGGATCCCAGTCTGAACTGGGTATTGGTGTCCTTCTGATTTCTGGAGCTTCCAGAAGATTAGTCCTAGCCAACATCTGATTCTGTTGGTCTTCCCCAGCAGCGGCCTGAAAAAACTTTCAACGTTTCAATAAAAATATATTTTCTTCAAAACTAAGATGCGAAAAACCATGAAATGAAATCATTTTTCGGCTTTGGTTGATGAAATATAACGAAAAAAGTACGAAATATATCAGATAGTTACAGTACACCTGATGCTGTACTTTTCATTATTCCTAGAGAAGTAGCCAAAAAGTCAAATAAACATTACAAAAAAAACATTACAGAAAACATTTCGAGAAAATCAATAGTTACAGTACACCACATACTGTAATTTTTCCTAAATTCAAATCTCACCATTGCTTGCTGAAAATTCAGTACGTCTTTTACAAAAAAAACATTACAGAAATGAGAATTTCGAGAAAATCAATAGTTACAGTACACCGGATACTGTAATTTTTCCTAAATTCAAATCTCACCATTGCTTGCTGAAAATTCAGTACGTCTTTTACAAAAAAAACATTACAGAAGTGAGAATTTCGAGAAAATCAATAGTTACAGTACACCGGATACTGTAATTTCTCCTAAATTCAAATCTCACCATTGCTTGCTGAAAATTGACCCCAGATTCTCCAGTCATCGGAAGTTTTCGTCCAGCCTGGGGCATTTTGAACGGGTTCTTGCCAGCTATCATGTTAGCAACTAACCCTGGTAGAATTTGCGTTTGGAATTTTTCTAGAACAGCTTTGGCAATCTGAAAATCTTTTCGTGAAACAAGTTTATTTTTACTCGATTTTTCTATTCCTCATACTTTTTTCTCGAAGAATCTTAGTTTTGGCTATGTTAAATGTGTTTAAATGGAATACTAGTGCTCTAAAAAGTTTGAGTAGTTTTCATTTTATTTTCTCATTAAATCTGAAAATTCGAAGTATTTCAAATTGAATTGATGTTGAACTTTTTTGAAAAGCTAAGTTCTTCAGAAAATTATGAAAGGATTTTTATGATTATAAAAATCTTCAATTCAATTTTTTTGTTTTTTAACGGTTTCCTGCACGAGTTTCATGTTATAACGAAAATCTGAGCTCTTTTGATGATGAATGCGTACAAAACTTGTCCGAACTGGACGCACAGAATTTACCTGTTCAGAAGGGTCTTGTGTCTCCATTTCCCTATGCGTTCTGATCGCATCTTCCAGACCACGGATACTGCTCCCAATCGGGATTCCATTCCCATTAAGCATGTCGAAAAATGCGTTACCTGAAAAAATCGATAATTGACTGATGGGCGGCTCAATCGATATCTCACCAGTTTTTGGCTGTAGACTAGCCATCTTCGCTTGTTGAAAAACGGCATCGGCAGCCAGATCGTTCACGTCGAGTTTTTTGTACTCTTCGAACTGTTCTGGATGAACTTTTTCAAGAACTTCCAATTGGGTTTTGAACGCTCCTTTCGCCATTTCCATTTGTCCTTTTTTAATGAGAGCATCTTGAAATTATCATTGATTTGAGTTTTCATTTAGATATACCTATAAACTGGACGCCAACCTTCTCTAGAATCTCAGCTCCAGGTGGTGCAGGAACTCCATTAGTACCTGAAGCAATTTGAAGCTTCGAGATTTCAAGATCATGACATAGTGCTAATAGCCAAGAAATTGCGTAAATTTACCTGCTATTAAGGCTAATAAGCTAATCGCTAGGGCTAGCATACGGGGCAACTGATAAAAGGCTAATAGCGATCCCGAAGTGAAGCCGGTAAACAGGTTCTAGTGACCCAACAATGAAACAAAAGCTTTTTGGATAACCGAGATCAGGGACAGGTTTCATGTGGCAAGGGGAATTCGAAAAGACTTAAGAAAACGAGTAAAAAAATAATGAGGGTTACTGTAGAAAGAAAATGTGAAGAATATCTGAGGTTTTCAAATTATGAACGGGAAAATGTAAAAGTTAGACCATTTATTTATTTTTACTTTTTTTTGAAATTCGAATTTTTCTCATAATTTAAAGCTGTTGTTTTTCTCATGAGAAACCCAAATTTGCATGTAAAAAATAATCCAAAAATATTTTTCCTCCGTGTGACTATAGTTCTTGATTTCACATCATTCTCGATGTTAACTCGTGGCTTGTAGGTATGGAACTACACGTCTGGCCCGCAGACTTTGGACTTCCAACCATCGATGTCAACTCTTTGCAGTTTCTGGTAAGTTTTTTTTAAGAAAAATATATGGAGGCGTACCTACAGGCTTGCTCCAAAATGTGCGCAGGCCCAGTCCAAGTAATTCACTCTGCTAGCCCGTGGAACTCGCCAACAGGTTTATTTTTCATCAAAATTCTGAAAATTAGATATGTTTCAAGGTGAATACCCACTGGTACGAAACTCGATCAAAGGAGATGCATCAATCACGAACTTTGACAAGTTTGTTGATGTCCTGCGTAAAAGTGGCCAAGACGTTGTTATTGATGCTGATCTCACTTCGATGGAACGAGCCCAGTTGGACGCACTGTCATGCTATTTGCATCAGAATTTGGGGCCTGCGGTGGTGAGATTCACTTTGAATCGAAATTGATAAAAAAAAATTGAGTAGGAAAAAAGTCAGATTTCTGAAATTTTCATCTGGATTAGTCATAAAATTGAAATTAAAAGATTTATTCGAAAAGCAAAGTCAGAAATCTTCAAATAGAAATCATAGAATGAGGTTTAAATTCCTCACATTGTCGCCTCCAGGGTTATCAATTCTTGTCATATTTCTGTAATGTTCATCTGGATTAGCCATGAAATCTGAATCTTCCAGTTGCACACCTTCTGGACCGACGAGCTGAACTACGCGACGGTGACCCAGCACTGGTACGCGTCCCACCTCCACTTCCCCTACAACATGTACTACCTGGAGAAGAGAAAGAAGAAAGCGACCAGACTGATTGGATCCAAGAACACGACAACTCTGCTGAAGAATGCGTTTCAGGTAAATTTCATGGTGGCCATAAAGATATTCGTCGTAAAATTTAACAATAATAACTTTGATCGTGAAGAATACGCCACACTGGGGTAAATGCAGTTGAAAAAGAAGCAACGGCCGAGGCCATCGATAGAGAGTAGTTTTTGAAAACGTAGAAAAAACCAAATCGTCGATTGATTCTGAAATTCAGACTTTCAACATCCTGTCCACGAAGCTTGGCGACAACAAATTTTTCTGTGGAACCAAGTGAGTTTTTTTTTTTGAAATCATCAGTTTGAAAAAATAGGGACAGTGAATAAATTCAATTAACGCTTGAAACCATGGTGATTGATTATTGTCTTGATAGAGTTTTAATACCGAACGCTCAAAATCACAAGAAAAGTTGTTGATTAAAATATTATTTTAAAGAAACAAAAATAAAATTACGTTTTAGTTTTTTCCGGATGTTATTTTCTCGTTTTTTTCAAATTTTCGCTAGACGGAAGGTCCGTTTTTGGTTGGTATCTGAATTATGAAAAAATGGATAAATAATGCTACTTTGTAATCAGAATGATTAAAAATTTTATTACTTCTCCAGGCCAACGTCACTCGATGCACTTGTTTTCGGCTACATAGCACCACTTCTCCGTGTCCCACTGCCAAACGATCGACTACAAGTCCAACTTTCCGCGCATCCGAATTTGGTCAGATTTGTGGAGACCGTGTCTTCTATCTACCTGCCACTGACTGATGAACAATTAAGTGAGCAACAGGTGAAATTTACTAATTTCCCATTGAAAGTGAATCAAAATTACGGAATTGTGTCAGTTATCGCCACTTTTTGCTTCTTTCTCCATTGAAAATGGGATGAAACGACGGTTTATGTCCTAAGAATGTTATAAAAGAGGAAATTGGTGTCAAAAATCGATTAAATGTCAATTTTATCCCAAGAAAATGGAGAAAACACCGGAAAATTGTGAAAAAAGACATGAAATATATGTCGAAAATAGAACAAATTGAAAAATTTCAGGCTAATCGCAAAATGTGGCAGAAACGACTGCAGAAGGCCAAAGCTGAAAAGGATCTGAAAGAGGTGAGATATAACAGTTTTGTAGATTTGCGGATTACTTAATCTTTCGACTCACCATTTTTTCAAAAAATAAGCTGAAATCAAGTTAGATCTACCAAAAAGTGCATCGGGCATTTCCGAATTCACTTTTCCTAGATCTAATTTACTTTTATTTCACTGAGATTTTATACGAAAAAAAGTAGACTGAATCATATGAATCAAGGATCGCGAGTCATGAATCTTTTTTCATTTGTCTTTGTCGAAAAACCTCAAATTTCAGGCTTCGGTAAGGTTCAAAGCACTAGTTACGTACAAAGCTAAGATTCACACCGCGCTAAGCGCAGTAGAAAAGTGTCGGATCAAACAGCGAGAGGAGGCGACCAATGAGCAGCGAGCACGGACTCCGCCCCTTCGTAAATCCTGCACCGCTGTAGATCAAGTTACACTTACTGTAGTTAGAAATATTTTTTCTCTGACGTTTTTTCGAAATTCATGATAAAAAGCTAGTTTCGAAGGACAGTTACATGCTTTGCAATTTTTCACTAACAATCGTCAAAACAAATTCGCTTGTTAACTTGAGAAAAATAGGAGAAAAGGATGAAAGCAAAATATTGATGTGCGAATGCGCCCTATAGCAAATTTTCGTTCAATATAATTTGCTTGCAACGCGTCTAATCGATACCCATCACCTTTAAATCGGTGTGAGATTTCAAAGTTTAAACTTGATTACTACAAAAAATGTTTGCACCTCGTTAGGAAATGATTCGATGATTCAGTCTACTTTTTCGTATCAACTTGTTTCACCTGAGTAATTCTAATACCACCCAAGACGAAAATGATCTTTCAGCACTCGGAAGAGTCGGCAGAAAACCTTGCCGATGAACCGCCGATGATGGACACGATCCTCTATGCTGTGGGCGCGCTGACCCTGTCTCTCCTTTTTGCCGTCCACACTGGAATTGTTCAATTCGTTGTGGAAGATGAAACCGAAGTCGCCGAATGATGAAAAACCCCTGTTAATTGAGTTTTTTCTATGTGTTCTTGGAGAGTTTTGCTTTGGATGATGGATTTGTAGGTTGAAGGGGTAAATATTTGAAAAAAAAAGCGTGAAGATGAAATTTCAATGGGGTTTGAAAAGAATTCTGATGAAATGTTCATTTTAAACAAAAACGAAGTTTCTTTAGTTACTAAATATGAGGCCGAAAAATCGGAATCAATTATTTGAAATTTTCCCAGATTAATTAAAATCTAAACACACCTAGGCAAATGAATAAGACAATAAAACCGCTTCGCAACCGCTTTGCGGGCCTCCGCTTTCATTTTCGAAAGTGTTTTTTTACTCAAATGAATGTTTTACTTGACATAATGAACGTTGCAGACTGTGTCCAACAATAGTTTTACCTACTTTTAACATTTTCCCGTTACGATTTTTGAATCTGGGACGAAAACAATTGAGAAAAGTAAAATTTTTGAACTACAGTAACTGAAATTTGATCTACTCTATCGCTTTTCTTTGCTTACACTTTTCAACTGCGTTTGCCGCGGTGTGCTAAATATCAAATCCATCACTCGAAATGGATCACTCCATATTAGTTCTTGTAAATATAGGCTAGAATAAAGTGTTTGAGGTTTTTTTCCTAGTTTTTCTATAGCTGTTTCGAGCAGTGTTCATATTTTTCTTGAAATTTTTTTTGATTTTGTTTTGAATTTAGATCATGAACCCCGAGCGTTGTGAATTCATGGCGGGAAATGTTGAAATAAAGGTAGTTTTTGAGTAAATTTGAAAAATTAGGATGACTTAAAAAATGTTTTAAAAAGAATTTTTGAATATCGACACGGGGACCTTTTTCGAATGTTCTAGACTTTCAGTAGGCAATGGAAATCATATTATTAATTGACAAATCCTCCGCCCACTTTGCCCCGCCCCCTTTTTCGTGAGGCAAAATTTTGGGTGAAGCTTTTTGGATTTGATTGTGGGGGGGGGGGGGGGAGGGGTTGTGCAAAAGTGCCCAGAAAGAGGATGCGAACCAGCGACAAGCGCGTGAAAGTTCTCTACTTTAACCAATCGGCCACAGCTGCACGAAAATTTGTGGCGACCGTTCGCGTGAGCACTGTCGGGTTCGGGGCTCAACGTGTGTTCTTGCATTAGTTTCAGTCATACTTGCATTAGTTATGCTCCTTCCCGGATTGAAAAGAGAGAAGGAAAGAGAGAGAGAGAGAGAGAGAGAGAGAAGGAGGGAGAGAAAAAAAAAGAGAGAGAAAGAGAGAGAGCGAAATCTGCATTTTGTAATGAAAAAAGGAAAAAGGGGCTCTGAGCGTAGCGAGAATTTTCTGCTTGTATAACTTGATACGAAAAAGTAGACTGAATCAAGAATCATTTCCTCACGAGGTGCAAACATTTTTTGTGGTAATCAAGTTTGAACTTTGAAATCTCACACCGATTTAAAGGTGATGGTTATCGATTAGACGCGTTGACTCGCGATTTTTGATTCATATGATTCAGTGTACTTTTTCGTATAAAATAAGAAATCTATCAAGATGGGACGAGCAGTGAGAACCGTATTCAGTCGGACATCTGGAATCAAAAATATCCGTTCAAATTGGTAGACCCATCCTAGATATAGTGTTTGGTGCAAAATAAGGCAGTTCCAGCTGATTGTGTAGCATCCCTGCTATGAGCGAGCGAGAGCAGCCGCAAGGCCACGCCCTCGCGAGCTCAGCCAAAAAGTCAGTTCCGATTTTAAGACCAACCTCGGACTCCGTGTGTATAATTGACATCAATAAAGCCTTCATGTGAATATACATCGTCGTATGTTACAATTGGAATCAACCTGGACTTTGATGGATCTTGTCTTGGTAAAATTCATGCCTTACCCGAGTGAATATACCGAGATGGTACACGGAGAAGAAACCGTAATTAGTCGGACACCTGAAATCAAAAATATCCGTTCAAATTGGTAGATCCATCCTAGATATAGTGTTTCGTGCAAAATAAGCATGACATGACAAGATGGTACACGGAGAAGAAACCGTAATTAGTCGGACATCTGGAATCAAAAATATCCGCTTTTTCAGATAGTCCCAAGAGTCAGCGAACCGACGCTGCATCTGATCGGCGGTGACGTAGGCCCCTTTGAAGCAGGAGTCCCAGCAACGGTTCCCCTTTGGTTGGCCATTATGTTAAAGCAGAAGCATCATTGTCATGTCGTTGTGAGTTTTCATAGAATAACGTCTGATATTGAGAAAAGCTGAATTTTTACATAGAAATGGTTGAAAAAGCGGTTTGAATGATGATTTATCTCAATTAAAATGGTCAATGGAGGTTGGAAACTCTTTTTTTCCGAAAAAAAATGGTTTGAATGATGATTTTCCTAATGAAGATGTTCAATGGAGCTCGAAAAAGCTTATTGTTTTCAAAGAAAGTTGTTAAAATAGTGGTTTTAGGATGGTTTTTTCAATTAAGATGGTCACTGGATGTTGGAAACGCTTTTTTCGAGAAAAATGCTCAAAAAGTGCCTCGAATGATGATTTTCTTGATTAAGAGTAACTAGCTTTTTATCATGAATTCTTGAAAAAAACGTCAGAGAGAAAGTTTTTAAACTACAGTAACTGTAATTTGATCTACAGCGGTGCAGGATTTACGAAGAGGCGTGGTTTGTGCTCGCAGCTCATTGGTCGCCTCCCCTCGCTGCTTTTCTACTGCGCTTAGCGCGGTGTGTATTTTCCTTATTAAAGACAGAATTGAGCATTTTACGAGAAAAAATGGTGGAATTCAGCTGGGACAAATCAATAAAATCAATATCTGTACTTTCAGGTTCCAACCTGGCTGTCTGTAGACGAACTGAAAGCGATGTTGACGGCGGAAAACGATCACCTTGGACTTTCACATCTACCTCCATACTTTTTTGAAATCTGTCACATGTTGGTGAGAGATGCTCAAGACGACATTCCAGACAATGAACAGGTGAATCGCATCATTCTGATAAAAATAAGAAATTCGCCGATTTTTGACTATAACACGCACAGGCATAAGAAAGAAAATATAACCGCTTTGAGAAAAAAATTTTTTTTGAAAAAAACCAGCAATAAAAAAGATAGATTATATGTGATGCAAATAAAACCAGAAATAAACCAGAGAGATTAATCGGAATTTCAATTAAAAAGGCCCGAAAATTCGCAATTCGAGAATGTTCTTTTCCAAATTCTGCTTCATTCTTCCATAAAATATTCTTAACCATTTATGTAGTTTCACAGTTCTTCATAATCACATAATGACAAAATGATGTTTGTAGTTTTCCGAAACTTCACTCCAAAGGTAGTTTTACGGTTCTAAATTCGTATACACTCTGTTCCCCTCAAAGCTTGCAACCTACTTTTTTGACCATAACTTCAGGCTCGGAGATTTGATATCAAAATCTTTTTGAACGCTCATAGCTGACGTTATTAGACATCCATATGCAAAATTTGAGATCATTCTATCCGTCGGTTGAGAAATTAGAGACAAAAATGTGTAAAAGTTGGTGTTCCACTCCAAGCTTGCCACTTCGATTATCGCTATTTCCGAGCGCTGTCGATGTGTGAGACTGATCTTTTCTATAGTTTTCGATACTTCTGAACATGATTAACGATATTTTAGTGCAATGGAGTAATTTAAAAGCGCATAAATGAAAAATGAGTGAAAAATGTCATTTTTTCAAAAATTGCGCTAAAATTGGGCAGTCGTGCTGGACTTGGTCTGGATATCGGAATCATGAACAATCAAGTGTGTTCGTTCGTTTTTAGGCATAACTGGACAATAGAACAATGATCGAGGTGTGAAAATGTCGATTTATGAGGAAAAAGGTGGCCAACTCGGAATCATGAGTGTGAATATGGTCACCGCAGTTCATGAATCTCGATTTGTCTGTGACTTTTTAGGGTCGAAACGGAAGAATGAATCATCAGGAATGTTAGGACATCCATCAGAGTCCAAATCTTTCACACAGACGAAAAAATGGGACTGTTGAAAGAATGATGTGTCTTTACTGATTAGGGAATTTTTACAAAATTGACGAAAAATGAACGCGTTATCTACTGCTAATTTTGGTATAATACACAAAGTGTCTTATTAAAAACTATGAAACTACATACATAAATGATGAAGAATATTTTATGAAGGAATGAAGCAGAATTTGGAAAAGAACATTCTCGAATTGCGAATTTTCGGTTCTTTTTTTAAAAGAAATTTCGATTAATCTTTCTGGTTTATTTGCGCTATATAATCTATCTTTTTTATTGCTGAATTTTTTCAAAAAAAAATTAATCTTCAAAATATTTAATGAAAAATTTTCAGGTAAAATCACTCATCAAGGATATTTACGATAAACGGGACGCGAAACTCAGGACATCTGCTATATCATTCTTGTCACAGGTGAAAATTTAAAAAATGGTTTCCTGTCGCTCTCTCTCTCTCTCTCTCTCTCTCTCTCTCTCTCTCTTCTCTCTCTCTCCCTCTCGCTCTCTCTCTCTCTCTAACACTCTCAAAACGAACAGCCCAGCACCAACCGTTCATGCCTTATCTGGAACGTGTTCCAGAATAATGCTGGTATCACTGTATTGTATTACGAGTTTTTTGTGACTCGGGAATTTTCAAACTTGGCCTCTTTCTCCCTTTCTCTCTCTCTCTCTCTCTCTCTCTCTCTCTCTCTCTCACTCTCTCTCTCTCTCTCTCTCTCTCTCTCTCTCTCTCTCTCTCTCTTTCTTTCTCTCCCTCTCTCTCTCTCTCTCCCTGTCTCTCTCTCTCTCTCTCTCTCTCTCTCTCTCTCTCTCTCCCTCTCTCTTTCTCTCACACACACACACACACACTCTCTCTCTCTGTCTCTCTATCTTTCTATCCAATAATGGTAATCCCTTGAATAAAAGCAATCAATAATAAAAATCGATTTATAACGAAACAGTCAACTGAATCATTAATCATTTTTCATTTACCGCGTTATAAAGTTATAGACACATAAAATTTTATTCTTAGGTAAGGTTTGAAGCACGAGTTAGGTACAAAACTATAATTCGAGCGAAGTTTGAACTAGGCTTTTTTTTTTACAAAAATTGCACCTCGTAAGCTTACATGTAAATGATTCATGATTCAGATGACTGTTTAGTTATAAGTAGAAAAATCAGCAGAGAAAGGGGCGGGGCGATTGCCAAAAATCGACATGAGGCAACTTTCAGAGCGACAACTGTCATGCAAGACTCGATGCGGTGCAACCTCTTGAAGTTGCTTCATCAAGGACTACTTTATTCGCCTGCAAAAAGATTGCAATGATGGTACGAAACAAACACGAAGTTGTCCCACACTAATCGATATTCCATTACCGAATCCCGAAATATTTCACGTCTCTGGTCTTATGGTTAAGGCAGATGTCTCGCACCCGTAACACCAAGGGTTCGATCCCATTGGATTTTAATTTGTCGCTTTTTTTTGTCTGGTGCATTTCTATTTGTACTGTTTCAAACTTTGTGATCTCATATCTCACTTTAACTTACACGGATAAATGTTTAACATGTTCCGTAAAGTCATTCGTAATCTATTAAACATAGTCTCGTCGCTGGAAGACTTCTAGAAATTGAGTTACAGTCTCTCAAAGTTGACGAAAATTTCAAACTACTGTAGCTTTTGAACGGAGGATCAGAATCTCGTGAGAGTATGATATTTATGCTTCTTGAACCCGTAGAAATCTATATCATTCATAATCTGAACAACTTTTTTCGACCACCAAAATTGAAAATTTTCATGGGCTATAGCCCACGGATTTTTTCGATTTTTGGCGCCAAAAATTTTTCGTCTCAGAATCGTTTGAAAAATTCACACCGGATAGAATCAGTCATTTCAAACCCATTAAACACAGTTTCGTCGCTGGAAGACTTCTGGAAATCGAGTTACAGTCTCTCAAAGTTGACGAAAATTTCAAACTACTGTAACTTTTGAACGGAGGATAAGATTATCGTGAGAGTATGATATTTATGCTTCCTGAACCCGTAGTAATCGATATCAATCATAATCTGAACAACTTTTTTCGACCACCAAAATCGAAAATTTTCATGGGCTATAGCCCACGGATTTTTTCGATTTTCGGCCAAAATTTTTTTGTCTCAGAATCGTTTCAAAACTTCACAGCGGATAGACATAATCATTTCAAACCCATTACACCCAGTCTCGTCGCTGGAAGACTTCTGGAAATCGAGTTACAGTCTCTCAAAGTTGACGAAAATTTCAAACTACTGTAACTTTTGAACGGAGGATAAGAATATCGTGAGAGTATGATATTTATGCTTCCTGAACCCGTAGTAATCGATATCAATCATAATCTGAACAACTTTTTTCGACCACCAAAATCGAAAATTTTCATGGGCTATAGCCCACGGTTTTTTTCGATTTTCGGCCAAAAATTTTTTGTCTCAGAATCGTTTCAAAACTTCACAGCGGATAGACATAATCATTTCGAACCCATTAAACGCAGTTTCGTCGCTGGAAAACTTCTGGAAATCGAGTTACAGTCTCTCGAAGTTGACGAAAATTTCAAACTACTGTAACTTTTGAACGGAGGATCAGAATCTCGTGAGAGTATGATATTTATGCTTCCTGAACCTGTAGAAATCAATATCAATCATAATCTGAACATCTTTTTTTGACCACCAAAATCGAAAATTTTCATGGGCTATAGCCCACGGATTTTTTCGATTATCGGCCAAAAATTTTTTGTCTCAGAATCGTTTCAAAACTTCACAGCGGATAGAATCAATCATTTAAAAGCCAATGAACATAGTATCGTCACTGGAAGACTTCTGGAAATCGAGTTACAGTCTCTCAAAGTTGACGAAAATTTCAAACTACTGTAACTTTTGAACGGAGGATCAGAATCTCGTGAGAGTATGATATTTATGCTTCCTAAACCCGTAGAAATCGATATCAATCATAATCTGAACAACTTTTTTCGACCACCAAAATCGAAAATTTTCATGGGCTATAGCCCACGGATTTTTTCGAATTTTGACCAAAAATTTTTCGTCTCAGAATCGTTTGAAAAATTCACAGCGGATAGAATCAATCATTTAAAAGCCAATGAACATAGTATCGTCACTGGAAGACTTCTGGAAATCGAGTTACAGTCTCTCAAAGTTGACGAAAATTTCAAACTACTGTAACTTTTGAACGGAGGATAAGAATCTCGTGAGAGTATGATATTTATGCTTCCTGAACCTGTAGAAATCAATATCAATCATAATCTGAACAACTTTTTTTGACCACCAAAATCGAAAATTTTCATGGGCTATAGCCCACGGATTTTTTCGATTATCGGCCAAAAATTTTTTGTCTCAGAATCGTTTCAAAACTTCACAGCGGATAGAATCAATCATTTAAAAGCCAATGAACATAGTATCGTCACTGGAAGACTTCTGGAAATCGAGTTACAGTCTCTCAAAGTTGACGAAAATTTCAAACTACTGTAACTTTTGAACGGAGGATAAGAATCTCGTGAGAGTATGATATTTATGCTTCCTGAACCTGTAGAAATCAATATCAATCATAATCTGAACAACTTTTTTTGACCACCAAAATCGAAAATTTTCATGGGCTATAGCCCACGGATTTTTTCGATTTTCGGCCAAAAATTTTTTTGTCTCAGAATCGTTTCAAAACTTCACAGCGGATAGACATAATCATTTTAAACCCATTACACCCAGTCTCGTCGCTGGAAGACTTCTGGAAATCGAGTTACAGTCTCTCAAAGTTGACGAAAATTTCAAACTACTGTAACTTTTGAACGGAGGATCAGAATCTCGTGAGAGTATGATATTTATGCTTCCTGAACCTGTAGAAATCAATATCAATCATAATTTGAACAACTTTTTTTGACCACCAAAATCGAAAATTTTCATGGGCTATAGCCCACGGTTTTTTTCGATTTTCGGCCAAAAATTTTTTGTCTCAGAATCGTTTCAAAACTTCACAGCGGATAGAATCAATCATTTAAAAGCCAATGAACACAGTATCGTCACTGGAAAACTTCTGGAAATCGAGTTACAGTCACTCAAAGTTGACGAAAATTTCAAACTACTGTAACTTTTGAACGGAGGATAAGAATCTCGTGAGAGTATGATATTTATGCTTCCTGAACCTGTAGAAATCAATATCAATCATAATCTGAACAACTTTTTTTGACCACCAAAATCGAAAATTTTCATGGGCTATAGCCCACGGATTTTTTCGATTTTCGGCCAAAAATTTTTTTGTCTCAGAATCGTTTCAAAACTTCACAGCGGATAGACATAATCATTTCAAACCCATTACACCCAGTCTCGTCGCTGGAAGACTTCTGGAAATCGAGTTACAGTCTCTCAAAGTTGACGAAAATTTCAAACTACTGTAACTTTTGAACGGAGGATCAGAATCTCGTGAGAGTATGATATTTATGCTTCCTGAACCTGTAGAAATCAATATCAATCATAATTTGAACAACTTTTTTTGACCACCAAAATCGAAAATTTTCATGGGCTATAGCCCACGGATTTTTTCGATTTTCGGCCAAAAATTTTTTGTCTCAGAATCGTTTCAAAACTTCACAGCGGATAGACATAATCATTTCAAACCCATTACACCCAGTCTCGTCGCTGGAAGACTTCTGGAAATCGAGTTACAGTCTCTCAAAGTTGACGAAAATTTCAAACTACTGTAACTTTTGAACGGAGGATCAGAATCTCGTGAGAGTATGATATTTATGCTTCCTGAACCTGTAGAAATCAATATCAATCATAATTTGAACAACTTTTTTTGACCACCAAAATCGAAAATTTTCATGGGCTATAGCCCACGGATTTTTTCGATTTTCGGCCAAAAATTTTTTGTCTCAGAATCGTTTGAAAAATTCACACCGGATAGACATGATCATTTCAAACCCATTACACCCAGTCTCGTCGCTGGAAGACTTCTGGAAATCGAGTTACAGTCTCTCAAAGTTGACGAAAATTTCAAACTACTGTAACTTTTGAACGGAGGATAAGAATCTCGTGAGAGTATGATATTTATGCTTCCTGAACCCGTAGAAATCGATATCAATCATAATCTGAACAACTTTTTTCGACCACCAAAATCGAAAATTTTCATGGGCTATAGCCCACGGATTTTTTCGAATTTTGACCAAAAATTTTTCGTCTCAGAATCTTTTGAAAAATTCACAGCGGATAGACATAATCATTTCAAACCCATTACACCCAGTCTCGTCGCTGGAAGACTTCTGGAAATCGAGTTACAGTCTCTCAAAGTTGACGAAAATTTCAAACTACTGTAACTTTTGAACGGAGGATCAGAATCTCGTGAGAGTATGATATTTATGCTTCCTAAACCCGTAGAAATCGATATCAATCATAATCTGAACAACTTTTTTCGACCACCAAAATCGAAAATTTTCATGGGCTATAGCCCACGGATTTTTTCGAATTTTGACCAAAAATTTTTCGTCTCAGAATCGTTTCAAAACTTCACAGCGGATAGAATCAATCATTTAAAAGCCAATGAACACAGTATCGTCACTGGAAGACTTCTAGAAATTGAGTTACAGTCTCTCAAAGTTGACGAAAATTTCAAACTACTGTAGCTTTTGAACGGAGGATCAGAATCTCGTGAGAGTATGATATTTATGCTTCTTGAACCCGTAGAAATCTATATCATTCATAATCTGAACAACTTTTTTCGACCACCAAAATCGAAAATTTTCATGGGCTATAGCCCACGGATTTTTTCGATTTTTGGCGCCAAAAATTTTTCGTCTCAGAATCGTTTGAAAAATTCACACCGGATAGAATCAGTCATTTCAAACCCATTAAACACAGTTTCGTCGCTGGAAGACTTCTGGAAATCGAGTTACAGTCTCTCAAAGTTGACGAAAATTTCAAACTACTGTAACTTTTGAACGGAGGATAAGATTATCGTGAGAGTATGATATTTATGCTTCCTGAACCCGTAGTAATCGATATCAATCATAATCTGAACAACTTTTTTCGACCACCAAAATCGAAAATTTTCATGGGCTATAGCCCACGGATTTTTTCGATTTTCGGCCAAAATTTTTTTGTCTCAGAATCGTTTCAAAACTTCACAGCGGATAGACATAATCATTTCAAACCCATTACACCCAGTCTCGTCGCTGGAAGACTTCTGGAAATCGAGTTACAGTCTCTCAAAGTTGACGAAAATTTCAAACTACTGTAACTTTTGAACGGAGGATAAGAATATCGTGAGAGTATGATATTTATGCTTCCTGAACCCGTAGTAATCGATATCAATCATAATCTGAACAACTTTTTTCGACCACCAAAATCGAAAATTTTCATGGGCTATAGCCCACGGATTTTTTCGAATTTTGACCAAAAATTTTTCGTCTCAGAATCTTTTGAAAAATTCACAGCGGATAGACATAATCATTTCAAACCCATTACACCCAGTCTCGTCGCTGGAAGACTTCTGGAAATCGAGTTACAGTCTCTCAAAGTTGACGAAAATTTCAAACTACTGTAACTTTTGAACGGAGGATCAGAATCTCGTGAGAGTATGATATTTATGCTTCCTGAACCTGTAGAAATCAATATCAATCATAATCTGAACATCTTTTTTTGACCACCAAAATCGAAAATTTTCATGGGCTATAGCCCACGGATTTTTTCGATTATCGGCCAAAAATTTTTTGTCTCAGAATCGTTTCAAAACTTCACAGCGGATAGAATCAATCATTTAAAAGCCAATGAACATAGTATCGTCACTGGAAGACTTCTGGAAATCGAGTTACAGTCTCTCAAAGTTGACGAAAATTTCAAACTACTGTAACTTTTGAACGGAGGATCAGAATCTCGTGAGAGTATGATATTTATGCTTCCTAAACCCGTAGAAATCGATATCAATCATAATCTGAACAACTTTTTTCGACCACCAAAATCGAAAATTTTCATGGGCTATAGCCCACGGATTTTTTCGAATTTTGACCAAAAATTTTTCGTCTCAGAATCGTTTGAAAAATTCACAGCGGATAGAATCAATCATTTAAAAGCCAATGAACATAGTATCGTCACTGGAAGACTTCTGGAAATCGAGTTACAGTCTCTCAAAGTTGACGAAAATTTCAAACTACTGTAACTTTTGAACGGAGGATAAGAATCTCGTGAGAGTATGATATTTATGCTTCCTGAACCTGTAGAAATCAATATCAATCATAATCTGAACAACTTTTTTTGACCACCAAAATCGAAAATTTTCATGGGCTATAGCCCACGGATTTTTTCGATTTTCGGCCAAAAATTTTTTTGTCTCAGAATCGTTTCAAAACTTCACAGCGGATAGACATAATCATTTCAAACCCATTACACCCAGTCTCGTCGCTGGAAGACTTCTGGAAATCGAGTTACAGTCTCTCAAAGTTGACGAAAATTTCAAACTACTGTAACTTTTGAACGGAGGATCAGAATCTCGTGAGAGTATGATATTTATGCTTCCTGAACCTGTAGAAATCAATATCAATCATAATTTGAACAACTTTTTTTGACCACCAAAATCGAAAATTTTCATGGGCTATAGCCCACGGTTTTTTTCGATTTTCGGCCAAAAATTTTTTGTCTCAGAATCGTTTCAAAACTTCACAGCGGATAGAATCAATCATTTAAAAGCCAATGAACACAGTATCGTCACTGGAAAACTTCTGGAAATCGAGTTACAGTCACTCAAAGTTGACGAAAATTTCAAACTACTGTAACTTTTGAACGGAGGATAAGAATCTCGTGAGAGTATGATATTTATGCTTCCTGAACCTGTAGAAATCAATATCAATCATAATCTGAACAACTTTTTTTGACCACCAAAATCGAAAATTTTCATGGGCTATAGCCCACGGATTTTTTCGATTTTCGGCCAAAAATTTTTTTGTCTCAGAATCGTTTCAAAACTTCACAGCGGATAGACATAATCATTTCAAACCCATTACACCCAGTCTCGTCGCTGGAAGACTTCTGGAAATCGAGTTACAGTCTCTCAAAGTTGACGAAAATTTCAAACTACTGTAACTTTTGAACGGAGGATCAGAATCTCGTGAGAGTATGATATTTATGCTTCTTGAACCCGTAGAAATCTATATCATTCATAATCTGAACAACTTTTTTCGACCACCAAAATTGAAAATTTTCATGGGCTATAGCCCACGGATTTTTTCGATTTTTGGCGCCAAAAATTTTTCGTCTCAGAATCGTTTGAAAAATTCACACCGGATAGAATCAGTCATTTCAAACCCATTAAACACAGTTTCGTCGCTGGAAGACTTCTGGAAATCGAGTTACAGTCTCTCAAAGTTGACGAAAATTTCAAACTACTGTAACTTTTGAACGGAGGATAAGATTATCGTGAGAGTATGATATTTATGCTTCCTGAACCCGTAGTAATCGATATCAATCATAATCTGAACAACTTTTTTCGACCACCAAAATCGAAAATTTTCATGGGCTATAGCCCACGGATTTTTTCGATTTTCGGCCAAAATTTTTTTGTCTCAGAATCGTTTCAAAACTTCACAGCGGATAGACATAATCATTTCAAACCCATTACACCCAGTCTCGTCGCTGGAAGACTTCTGGAAATCGAGTTACAGTCTCTCAAAGTTGACGAAAATTTCAAACTACTGTAACTTTTGAACGGAGGATCAGAATCTCGTGAGAGTATGATATTTATGCTTCCTGAACCTGTAGAAATCAATATCAATCATAATTTGAACAACTTTTTTTGACCACCAAAATCGAAAATTTTCATGGGCTATAGCCCACGGATTTTTTCGATTTTCGGCCAAAAATTTTTTGTCTCAGAATCGTTTCAAAACTTCACAGCGGATAGACATAATCATTTCAAACCCATTACACCCAGTCTCGTCGCTGGAAGACTTCTGGAAATCGAGTTACAGTCTCTCAAAGTTGACGAAAATTTCAAACTACTGTAACTTTTGAACGGAGGATCAGAATCTCGTGAGAGTATGATATTTATGCTTCCTGAACCTGTAGAAATCAATATCAATCATAATTTGAACAACTTTTTTTGACCACCAAAATCGAAAATTTTCATGGGCTATAGCCCACGGATTTTTTCGATTTTCGGCCAAAAATTTTTTGTCTCAGAATCGTTTGAAAAATTCACACCGGATAGACATGATCATTTCAAACCCATTACACCCAGTCTCGTCGCTGGAAGACTTCTGGAAATCGAGTTACAGTCTCTCAAAGTTGACGAAAATTTCAAACTACTGTAACTTTTGAACGGAGGATAAGAATCTCGTGAGAGTATGATATTTATGCTTCCTGAACCCGTAGAAATCGATATCAATCATAATCTGAACAACTTTTTTCGACCACCAAAATCGAAAATTTTCATGGGCTATAGCCCACGGATTTTTTCGAATTTTGACCAAAAATTTTTCGTCTCAGAATCTTTTGAAAAATTCACAGCGGATAGACATAATCATTTCAAACCCATTACACCCAGTCTCGTCGCTGGAAGACTTCTGGAAATCGAGTTACAGTCTCTCAAAGTTGACGAAAATTTCAAACTACTGTAACTTTTGAACGGAGGATCAGAATCTCGTGAGAGTATGATATTTATGCTTCCTAAACCCGTAGAAATCGATATCAATCATAATCTGAACAACTTTTTTCGACCACCAAAATCGAAAATTTTCATGGGCTATAGCCCACGGATTTTTTCGAATTTTGACCAAAAATTTTTCGTCTCAGAATCGTTTGAAAAATTCACACCGGATAGAATCAATCATTTCAAACCCATTGAACACAGTATCGTCGCTGGAAGACTTCTGGAAATCGAGTTACAGTCTCTCAAAGTTGACGAAAATTTCAAACTACTGTAACTTTTGAACGGAGGATAAGAATCTCGTGAGAGTATGATATTTATGCTTCCTGAACCCGTAGAAATCGATATCAATCATAATCTGAACAACTTTTTTCGACCACCAAAATCGAAAATTTTCATGGGCTATAGCCCACGGATTTTTTCGATTTTCGCGCCAAAAATTTTTCGTCTCAGAATCGTTTGAAAAATTCACAGCGGATAGAATCAATCATTTCAAACCCATTAACCCAGTCTCGTCGCTGGAAGACTTCTGGAAATCGAGTTACAGTCTCTCAAAGTTGACGAAAATTTCAAACTACTGTAACTTTTGAACGGAGGATAAGAATATCGTGAGAGTATGATATTTATGCTTCCTGAACCCGTAGTAATCGATATCAATCATAATCTGAACAACTTTTTTCGACCACCAAAATCGAAAATTTTCATGGGCTATAGCCCACGGATTTTTTCGATTTTCGGCCAAAATTTTTTTGTCTCAGAATCGTTTCAAAACTTCACAGCGGATAGACATAATCATTTCAAACCCATTACACCCAGTCTCGTCGCTGGAAGACTTCTGGAAATCGAGTTACAGTCTCTCAAAGTTGACGAAAATTTCAAACTACTGTAACTTTTGAACGGAGGATAAGAATATCGTGAGAGTATGATATTTATGCTTCCTGAACCCGTAGTAATCGATATCAATCATAATCTGAACAACTTTTTTCGACCACCAAAATCGAAAATTTTCATGGGCTATAGCCCACGGATTTTTTCGAATTTTGACCAAAAATTTTTCGTCTCAGAATCTTTTGAAAAATTCACAGCGGATAGACATAATCATTTCAAACCCATTACACCCAGTCTCGTCGCTGGAAGACTTCTGGAAACATTACACCCAGTCTCGTCGCTGGAAGACTTCTGGAAATCGAGTTACAGTCTCTCAAAGTTGACGAAAATTTCAAACTACTGTAACTTTTGAACGGAGGATCAGAATCTCGTGAGAGTATGATATTTATGCTTCCTGAACCTGTAGAAATCAATATCAATCATAATCTGAACAACTTTTTTTGACCACCAAAATCGAAAATTTTCATGGGCTATAGCCCACGGATTTTTTCGATTTTCGGCCAAAAATTTTTTGTCTCAGAATCGTTTCAAAACTTCACAGCGGATAGACATAATCATTTCAAACCCATTACACCCAGTCTCGTCGCTGGAAGACTTCTGGAAATCGAGTTACAGTCTCTCAAAGTTGACGAAAATTTCAAACTACTGTAACTTTTGAACGGAGGATAAGAATCTCGTGAGAGTATGATATTTATGCTTCCTGAACCTGTAGAAATCAATATCAATCATAATCTGAACAACTTTTTTTGACCACCAAAATCGAAAATTTTCATGGGCTATAGCCCACGGATTTTTTCGATTTTCGGCCAAAAATTTTTTGTCTCAGAATCGTTTCAAAACTTCACAGCGGATAGACATAATCATTTCAAACCCATTACACCCAGTCTCGTCGCTGGAAGACTTCTGGAAATCGAGTTACAGTCTCTCAAAGTTGACGAAAATTTCAAACTACTGTAACTTTTGAACGGAGGATCAGAATCTCGTGAGAGTATGATATTTATGCTTCCTGAACCTGTAGAAATCAATATCAATCATAATCTGAACAACTTTTTTTGACCACCAAAATCGAAAATTTTCATGGGCTATAGCCCACGGATTTTTTCGATTTTCGGCCAAAAATTTTTTGTCTCAGAATCGTTTCAAAACTTCACAGCGGATAGACATCAATCATTTCAAACCCATTACACCCAGTCTCGTCGCTGGAAGACTTCTGGAAATCGAGTTACAGTCTCTCAAAGTTGACGAAAATTTCAAACTACTGTAACTTTTGAACGGAGGATCAGAATCTCGTGAGAGTATGATATTTATGCTTCCTGAACCTGTAGAAATCAATATCAATCATAATCTGAACAACTTTTTTTGACCACCAAAATCGAAAATTTTCATGGGCTATAGCCCACGGATTTTTTCGATTTTCGGCCAAAAATTTTTTGTCTCAGAATCGTTTCAAAACTTCACAGCGGATAGACATCAATCATTTAAAACCCATTACACCCAGTCTCGTCGCTGGAAGACTTCTGGAAATCGAGTTACAGTCTCTCAAAGTTGACGAAAATTTCAAACTACTGTAACTTTTGAACGGAGGATAAGAATCTCGTGAGAGTATGATATTTATGCTTCCTGAACCTGTAGAAATCAATATCAATCATAATCTGAACAACTTTTTTTGACCACCAAAATCGAAAATTTTCATGGGCTATAGCCCACGGATTTTTTCGATTTTCGGCCAAAAATTTTTTGTCTCAGAATCGTTTCAAAACTTCACAGCGGATAGAATCAATCATTTAAAAGCCAATGAACATAGTATCGTCACTGGAAGACTTCTGGAAATCGAGTTACAGTCTCTCAAAGTTGACGAAAATTTCAAACTACTGTAACTTTTGAACGGAGGATAAGAATCTCGTGAGAGTATGATATTTATGCTTCCTGAACCTGTAGAAATCAATATCAATCATAATCTGAACAACTTTTTTTGACCACCAAAATCGAAAATTTTCATGGGCTATAGCCCACGGATTTTTTCGATTTTCGGCCAAAAATTTTTTTGTCTCAGAATCGTTTCAAAACTTCACAGCGGATAGACATAATCATTTCAAACCCATTACACCCAGTCTCGTCGCTGGAAGACTTCTGGAAATCGATCAGAATCTCGTGAGAGTATGATATTTATGCTTCCTGAACCTGTAGAAATCAATATCAATCATAATTTGAACAACTTTTTTTGACCACCAAAATCGAAAATTTTCATGGGCTATAGCCCACGGATTTTTTCGATTTTCGGCCAAAAATTTTTTGTCTCAGAATCGTTTGAAAAATTCACACCGGATAGACATGATCATTTCAAACCCATTACACCCAGTCTCGTCGCTGGAAGACTTCTGGAAATCGAGTTACAGTCTCTCAAAGTTGACGAAAATTTCAAACTACTGTAACTTTTGAACGGAGGATAAGAATCTCGTGAGAGTATGATATTTATGCTTCCTGAACCCGTAGAAATCGATATCAATCATAATCTGAACAACTTTTTTCGACCACCAAAATCGAAAATTTTCATGGGCTATAGCCCACGGATTTTTTCGAATTTTGACCAAAAATTTTTCGTCTCAGAATCGTTTCAAAACTTCACAGCGGATAGAATCAATCATTTAAAAGCCAATGAACATAGTATCGTCACTGGAAGACTTCTGGAAATCGAGTTACAGTCTCTCAAAGTTGACGAAAATTTCAAACTACTGTAACTTTTGAACGGAGGATAAGAATCTCGTGAGAGTATGATATTTATGCTTCCTGAACCTGTAGAAATCAATATCAATCATAATCTGAACAACTTTTTTTGACCACCAAAATCGAAAATTTTCATGGGCTATAGCCCACGGATTTTTTCGATTTTCGGCCAAAAATTTTTTTGTCTCAGAATCGTTTCAAAACTTCACAGCGGATAGACATAATCATTTCAAACCCATTACACCCAGTCTCGTCGCTGGAAGACTTCTGGAAATCGAGTTACAGTCTCTCAAAGTTGACGAAAATTTCAAACTACTGTAACTTTTGAACGGAGGATCAGAATCTCGTGAGAGTATGATATTTATGCTTCCTGAACCTGTAGAAATCAATATCAATCATAATTTGAACAACTTTTTTTGACCACCAAAATCGAAAATTTTCATGGGCTATAGCCCACGGATTTTTTCGATTTTCGGCCAAAAATTTTTTGTCTCAGAATCGTTTCAAAACTTCACAGCGGATAGACATAATCATTTCAAACCCATTACACCCAGTCTCGTCGCTGGAAGACTTCTGGAAATCGAGTTACAGTCTCTCAAAGTTGACGAAAATTTCAAACTACTGTAACTTTTGAACGGAGGATCAGAATCTCGTGAGAGTATGATATTTATGCTTCCTGAACCTGTAGAAATCAATATCAATCATAATTTGAACAACTTTTTTTGACCACCAAAATCGAAAATTTTCATGGGCTATAGCCCACGGATTTTTTCGATTTTCGGCCAAAAATTTTTTGTCTCAGAATCGTTTCAAAACTTCACAGCGGATAGACATAATCATTTCAAACCCATTACACCCAGTCTCGTCGCTGGAAGACTTCTGGAAATCGAGTTACAGTCTCTCAAAGTTGACGAAAATTTCAAACTACTGTAACTTTTGAACGGAGGATCAGAATCTCGTGAGAGTATGATATTTATGCTTCCTGAACCCGTAGAAATCAATATCAATCATAATCTGAACAACTTTTTTTGACCACCAAAATCGAAAATTTTCATGGGCTATAGCCCACGGATTTTTTCGATTTTCGGCCAAAAATTTTTTGTCTCAGAATCGTTTCAAAACTTCACAGCGGATAGACATAATCATTTCAAACCCATTACACCCAGTCTCGTCGCTGGAAGACTTCTGGAAATCGAGTTACAGTCTCTCAAAGTTGACGAAAATTTCAAACTACTGTAACTTTTGAACGGAGGATCAGAATCTCGTGAGAGTATGATATTTATGCTTCCTGAACCTGTAGAAATCAATATCAATCATAATTTGAACAACTTTTTTTGACCACCAAAATCGAAAATTTTCATGGGCTATAGCCCACGGATTTTTTCGATTTTCGGCCAAAAATTTTTTGTCTCAGAATCGTTTGAAAAATTCACACCGGATAGACATGATCATTTCAAACCCATTACACCCAGTCTCGTCGCTGGAAGACTTCTGGAAATCGAGTTACAGTCTCTCAAAGTTGACGAAAATTTCAAACTACTGTAACTTTTGAACGGAGGATAAGAATCTCGTGAGAGTATGATATTTATGCTTCCTGAACCCGTAGAAATCGATATCAATCATAATCTGAACAACTTTTTTCGACCACCAAAATCGAAAATTTTCATGGGCTATAGCCCACGGATTTTTTCGAATTTTGACCAAAAATTTTTCGTCTCAGAATCGTTTGAAAAATTCACAGCGGATAGACATCAATCATTTCAAACCCATTACACACAGTCTCGTCGCTGGAAGACTTCTGGAAATCGAGTTACAGTCTCTCAAAGTTGACGAAAATTTCAAACTACTGTAACTTTTGAACGGAGGATAAGAATCTCGTGAGAGTATGATATTTATGCTTCCTGAACCCGTAGAAATCGATATCAATCATAATCTGAACAACTTTTTTCGACCACCAAAATCGAAAATTTTCATGGGCTATAGCCCACGGATTTTTTCGAATTTTGACCAAAAATTTTTCGTCTCAGAATCGTTTGAAAAATTCACAGCGGATAGACATAATCATTTCAAACCCATTACACCCAGTCTCGTCGCTGGAAGACTTCTGGAAATCGAGTTACAGTCTCTCAAAGTTGACGAAAATTTCAAACTACTGTAACTTTTGAACGGAGGATAAGAATCTCGTGAGAGTATGATATTTATGCTTCCTGAACCCGTAGAAATCGATATCAATCATAATCTGAACAACTTTTTTCGACCACCAAAATCGAAAATTTTCATGGGCTATAGCCCACGGATTTTTTCGAATTTTGACCAAAAATTTTTCGTCTCAGAATCGTTTGAAAAATTCACACCGGATAGACATAATCATTTCAAACCCATTACACCCAGTCTCGTCGCTGGAAGACTTCTGGAAATCGAGTTACAGTCTCTCAAAGTTGACGAAAATTTCAAACTACTGTAACTTTTGAACGGAGGATAAGAATCTCGTGAGAGTATGATATTTATGCTTCCTGAACCCGTAGAAATCGATATCAATCATAATCTGAACAACTTTTTTCGACCACCAAAATCGAAAATTTTCATGGGCTATAGCCCACGGATTTTTTCGAATTTTGACCAAAAATTTTTCGTCTCAGAATCGTTTGAAAAATTCACACCGGATAGACATAATCATTTCAAACCCATTACACCCAGTCTCGTCGCTGGAAGACTTCTGGAAATCGAGTTACAGTCTCTCAAAGTTGACGAAAATTTCAAACTACTGTAACTTTTGAACGGAGGATCAGAATCTCGTGAGAGTATGATATTTATGCTTCCTGAACCCGTAGAAATCAATATCAATCATAATCTGAACAACTTTTTTCGACCACCAAAATCGAAAATTTTCATGGGCTATAGCCCACGGTTTTTTTTCGATTTTCGGCCAAAAATTTTTTGTCTCAGAATCGTTTCAAAACTTCACAGCGGATAGAATCAATCATTTAAAAGCCAATGAACACAGTATCGTCACTGGAAAACTTCTGGAAATCGAGTTACAGTCTCTCAAAGTTGACGAAAATTTCAAACTACTGTAACTTTTGAACGGAGGATCAGAATCTCGTGAGAGTATGATATTTATGCTTCCTAAACCCGTAGAAATCGATATCAATCATAATCTGAACAACTTTTTTCGACCACCAAAATCGAAAATTTTCATGGGCTATAGCCCACGGATTTTTTCGAATTTTGACCAAAAATTTTTCGTCTCAGAATCGTTTCAAAACTTCACAGCGGATAGAATCAATCATTTAAAAGCCAATGAACACAGTATCGTCACTGGAAAACTTCTGGAAATCGAGTTGCAGTCTCTCAAAGTTGACGAAAATTTCAAACTACTGTAACTTTTGAACGGAGGATAAGAATCTCGTGAGAGTATGATATTTATGCTTCCTGAACCCGTAGAAATCGATATCAATCATAATCTGAACAACTTTTTTCGACCACCAAAATCGAAAATTTTCATGGGCTATAGCCCACGGATTTTTTCGAATTTTGACCAAAAATTTTTCGTCTCAGAATCGTTTGAAAAATTCACACCGGATAGACATAATCATTTCAAACCCATTACACCCAGTCTCGTCGCTGGAAGACTTCTGGAAATCGAGAGTTACAGTCTCTCAAAGTTGACGAAAATTTCAAACTACTGTAACTTCTGAACGGAGGATAAGAATCTCGTGAGAGTATGATATTTATGCTTCCTGAACCCGTAGAAATCGATATCAATCATAATCTGAACAACTTTTTTCGACCACCAAAATCGAAAATTTTCATGGGCTATATATAGCCCACGGATTTTTTCGAATTTTGACCAAAAATTTTTCGTCTCAGAATCTTTTGAAAAATTCACAGCGGATAGACATAATCATTTCAAACCCATTACACCCAGTCTCGTCGCTGGAAGACTTCTGGAAATCGAGTTACAGTCTCTCAAAGTTGACGAAAATTTCAAACTACTGTAACTTTTGAACGGAGGATAAGAATCTCGTGAGAGTATGATATTTATGCTTCCTGAACCCGTAGAAATCAATATCAATCATAATCTGAACAACTTTTTTCGACCACCAAAATCGAAAATTTTCATGGGCTATAGCCCACGGTTTTTTTCGATTTTCGGCCAAAAATTTTTTGTCTCAGAATCGTTTCAAAACTTCACAGCGGATAGAATCAATCATTTAAAAGCCAATGAACACAGTATCGTCACTGGAAAACTTCTGGAAATCGAGTTACAGTCTCTCAAAGTTGACGAAAATTTCAAACTACTGTAACTTTTGAACGGAGGATCAGAATCTCGTGAGAGTATGATATTTATGCTTCCTAAACCCGTAGAAATCGATATCAATCATAATCTGAACAACTTTTTTCGACCACCAAAATCGAAAATTTTCATGGGCTATAGCCCACGGATTTTTTCGAATTTTGACCAAAAATTTTTCGTCTCAGAATCGTTTGAAAAATTCACACCGGATAGACATAATCATTTCAAACCCATTACACCCAGTCTCGTCGCTGGAAGACTTCTGGAAATCGAGTTACAGTCTCTCAAAGTTGACGAAAATTTCAAACTACTGTAACTTCTGAACGGAGGATAAGAATCTCGTGAGAGTATGATATTTATGCTTCCTGAACCTGTAGAAATCGATATAAATCATAATCTGAACTACTTTTTTCGACCACCAAAATCGAAAATTTTCATGGGCTATAGCCCACGGATTTTTTCGAATTTTGACCAAAAATTTTTCGTCTCAGAATCGTTTGAAAAATTCACACCGGATAGACATAATCATTTCAAACCCATTACACCCAGTCTCGTCGCTGGAAGACTTCTGGAAATCGAGTTACAGTCTCTCAAAGTTGACGAAAATTTCAAACTACTGTAACTTTTGAACGGAGGATCAGAATCTCGTGAGAGTATGATATTTATGCTTCTTGAACCCGTAGAAATCTATATCATTCATAATCTGAACAACTTTTTTCGACCACCAAAATTGAAAATTTTCATGGGCTATAGCCCACGGATTTTTTCGAATTTTGACCAAAAATTTTCGTCTCAGAATCGTTTGAAAAATTCACACCGGATAGACATAATCATTTCAAACCCATTACACCCAGTCTCGTCGCTGGAAGACTTCTGGAAATCGAGTTACAGTCTCTCAAAGTTGACGAAAATTTCAAACTACTGTAACTTCTGAACGGAGGATAAGAATCTCGTGAGAGTATGATATTTATGCTTCCTGAACCTGTGAGAATCGATATCAATCATAATCTGAACTACTTTTTTTGACCACCAAAATCGAAAATTTTCATGGGCTATAGCCCACGGATTTTTTCGATTTTCGGCCAAAAATTTTTTGTCTCAGAATCGTTTCAAAACTTCACAGCGGATAGACATAATCATTTCAAACCCATTACACCCAGTCTCGTCGCTGGAAGACTTCTGGAAATCGAGTTACAGTCTCTCAAAGTTGACGAAAATTTCAAACTACTGTAACTTTTGAACGGAGGATCAGAATCTCGTGAGAGTATGATATTTATGCTTCTTGAACCCGTAGAAATCTATATCATTCATAATCTGAACAACTTTTTTCGACCACCAAAATTGAAAATTTTCATGGGCTATAGCCCACGGATTTTTTCGAATTTTGACCAAAAATTTTTCGTCTCAGAATCGTTTGAAAAATTCACACCGGATAGACATAATCATTTCAAACCCATTACACCCAGTCTCGTCGCTGGAAGACTTCTGGAAATCGAGTTACAGTCTCTCAAAGTTGACGAAAATTTCAAACTACTGTAACTTCTGAACGGAGGATAAGAATCTCGTGAGAGTATGATATTTATGCTTCCTGAACCTGTAGAAATCGATATCAATCATAATCTGAACAACTTTTTTCGACCACCAAAATCGAAAATTTTCATGGGCTATAGCCCACGGATTTTTTCGAATTTTGACCAAAAATTTTCGTCTCAGAATCGTTTGAAAAATTCACACCGGATAGACATAATCATTTCAAACCCATTACACCCAGTCTCGTCGCTGGAAGACTTCTGGAAATCGAGTTACAGTCTCTCAAAGTTGACGAAAATTTCAAACTACTAATAATAATGTTTTATTCCGTAAGGCGGAAAAATAGAGAATGGTAAATATAATGAAATAATTAAAAAAAAAAATCAGTAGCAATGTAGGCTCTATCTGGTTGATAGAGGGAAGAGATGACTGAGAATAATGTGGTAAGAAGATGGGAAAATATCAAAGGACATTGGTTTACAAGGTATGAGAGTAGAGGAGAGGACAGACTGCCTTTTATTCTTTTCTGCTCCTTGAAAGATGAATTTCTACACCAAGGCACTGAGGCCGGGCATACCTCAGTCCCGAGAGTAGCTGAATGAGAAAGAAGGAGAGAAAAAAAAGGACGTAACTCGATTTCCAGAAGTCTTCCAGCGACGAGACTGGGTGTAATGGGTTTGAAATGATTATGTCTATCCGGTGTGAATTTTTCAAACGATTCTGAGACGAAAATTTTTGGTCAAAATTCGAAAAAATCCGTGGGCTATAGCCCATGAAAATTTTCGATTTTGGTGGTCGAAAAAAGTTGTTCAGATTATGATTGATATCGATTTCTACAGGTTCAGGAAGCATAAATATCATACTCTCACGAGATTCTTATCCTCCGTTCAGAAGTTACAGTAGTTTGAAATTTTCGTCAACTTTGAGAGACTGTAACTCGATTTCCAGAAGTCTTCCAGCGACGAGACTGGGTGTAATGGGTTTGAAATGATTATGTCTATCCGGTGTGAATTTTTCAAACGATTCTGAGACGAAAAATTTTTGGTCAAAATTCGAAAAAATCCGTGGGCTATAGCCCATGAAAATTTTCAATTTTGGTGGTCGAAAAAAGTTGTTCAGATTATGAATGATATAGATTTCTACGGGTTCAAGAAGCATAAATATCATACTCTCACGAGATTCTGATCCTCCGTTCAAAAGTTACAGTAGTTTGAAATTTTCGTCAACTTTGAGAGACTGTAACTCGATTTCCAGAAGTCTTCCAGCGACGAGACTGGGTGTAATGGGTTTGAAATGATTATGTCTATCCGCTGTGAAGTTTTGAAACGATTCTGAGACAAAAAATTTTTGGCCGAAAATCGAAAAAATCCGTGGGCTATAGCCCATGAAAATTTTCGATTTTGGTGGTCGAAAAAAGTTGTTCAGATTATGATTGATATCGATTTCTACAGGTTCAGGAAGCATAAATATCATACTCTCACGAGATTCTTATCCTCCGTTCAGAAGTTACAGTAGTTTGAAATTTTCGTCAACTTTGAGAGACTGTAACTCGATTTCCAGAAGTCTTCCAGCGACGAGACTGGGTGTAATGGGGCATAAATATCATACTCTCACGAGATTCTGATCCTCCGTTCAAAAGTTACAGTAGTTTGAAATTTTCGTCAACTTTGAGAGACTGTAACTCGATTTCCAGAAGTCTTCCAGCGACGAGACTGGGTGTAATGGGTTTGAAATGATTATGTCTATCCGCTGTGAAGTTTTGAAACGATTCTGAGACAAAAAATTTTTGGCCGAAAATCGAAAAAATCCGTGGGCTATAGCCCATGAAAATTTTCGATTTTGGTGGTCGAAAAAAGTTGTTCAGATTATGATTGATATCGATTTCTACAGGTTCAGGAAGCATAAATATCATACTCTCACGAGATTCTTATCCTCCGTTCAGAAGTTACAGTAGTTTGAAATTTTCGTCAACTTTGAGAGACTGTAACTCGATTTCCAGAAGTCTTCCAGCGACGAGACTGGGTGTAATGGGTTTGAAATGATTATGTCTATCCGGTGTGAATTTTTCAAACGATTCTGAGACGAAAAATTTTTGGTCAAAATTCGAAAAAATCCGTGGGCTATAGCCCATGAAAATTTTCAATTTTGGTGGTCGAAAAAAGTTGTTCAGATTATGAATGATATAGATTTCTACGGGTTCAAGAAGCATAAATATCATACTCTCACGAGATTCTGATCCTCCGTTCAAAAGTTACAGTAGTTTGAAATTTTCGTCAACTTTGAGAGACTGTAACTCGATTTCCAGAAGTCTTCCAGCGACGAGACTGGGTGTAATGGGTTTGAAATGATTATGTCTATCCGCTGTGAAGTTTTGAAACGATTCTGAGACAAAAAATTTTTGGCCGAAAATCGAAAAAATCCGTGGGCTATAGCCCATGAAAATTTTCGATTTTGGTGGTCAAAAAAAGTAGTTCAGATTATGATCGTCGCTGGAAGACTTCTGGAAATCGAGTTACAGTCTCTCAAAGTTGACGAAAATTTCAAACTACTGTAACTTCTGAACGGAGGATAAGAATCTCGTGAGAGTATGATATTTATGCTTCCTGAACCTGTAGAAATCGATATCAATCATAATCTGAACAACTTTTTTCGACCACCAAAATCGAAAATTTTCATGGGCTATAGCCCACGGATTTTTTCGATTTTCGCCCAAAAATTTTTTGTCTCAGAATCGTTTCAAAACTTCACACCGGATAGAATCCGTCATTTCGAACCCATTCAACACAGTTTCATCGCTGGAAGACTTCTGGAAATCGAGTTACAGTCTTTCAAAGTTGACGAAAACTTCAAACTACTGTAACTTTTGAACGGAGGATAAGAATCTCGTGAGAGTATGATATTTATGCTTCCTGAACCCGTAGAAATCAATATCAATCATAATCTGAACAACTTTTTTTGACCACCAAAATCGAAAATTTTCATGGGCTATAGCCCACGGATTTTTTCGATTTTCGGCCAAAATTTTTTTTGTCTCAGAATCGTTTCAAAACTTCACAGCGGATAGAATCAATCATTCTAAATCTATTGAACACAGTTTCATCGCTGGAAGACTTCTGGAAATCGAGTTATAGTCTCTCAAAGTTGACGAAAATTTCAAACTACTGTAACTTTTGAACGGAGGATAAGAATCTCGTGAGAGTATGATATTTATGCTTCCTGAACCTGTAGAAATCAATATCAATCATAATCTGAACAACTTTTTTTGACCACCAAAATCGAAAATTTTCATGGGCTATAGCCCACGGATTTTTTCGAATTTTGACCAAAAATTTTTCGTCTCAGAATCGTTTGAAAAATTCACACCGGATAGACATAATCATTTCAAACCCATTACACCCAGTCTCGTCGCTGGAAGACTTCTGGAAATCGAGTTACAGTCTCTCAAAGTTGACGAAAATTTCAAACTACTGTAACTTTTGAACGGAGGATAAGAATCTCGTGAGAGTATGATATTTATGCTTCCTGAACCTGTAGAAATCAATATCAATCATAATCTGAACTACTTTTTTTGACCACCAAAATCGAAAATTTTCATGGGCTATAGCCCACGGATTTTTTCGATTTTCGGCCAAAAATTTTTTGTCTCAGAATCGTTTCAAAACTTCACAGCGGATAGACATAATCATTTCAAACCCATTACACCCAGTCTCGTCGCTGGAAGACTTCTGGAAATCGAGTTACAGTCTCTCAAAGTTGACGAAAATTTCAAACTACTGTAACTTTTGAACGGAGGATCAGAATCTCGTGAGAGTATGATATTTATGCTTCTTGAACCCGTAGAAATCTATATCATTCATAATCTGAACAACTTTTTTCGACCACCAAAATTGAAAATTTTCATGGGCTATAGCCCACGGATTTTTTCGACTTTCGCCCAAAAAATTTTTGTCTCAGAATCCTTTCAAAACTTCACAGCGGATAGAATCAGTCATTTCGAACCCATCAAACACAGTTTCGTCGCTGGAAAACTTCTGGAAATCGAGTTACAGTCTCTCAAAGTTGACGAAAATTTCAAACTACTGTAACTTTTGAACGGAGGATCAGAATCTCGTGAGAGTATGATATTTATGCTTCCTGAACCTGTAGAAATCAATATCAATCATAATCTGAACAACTTTTTTTGACCACCAAAATCGAAAATTTTCATGGGCTATAGCCCACGGTTTTTTTCGATTTTCGGCCAAAAATTTTTTGTCTCAGAATCGTTTCAAAACTTCACAGCGGATAGAATCAATCATTTAAAAGCCAATGAACATAGTATCGTCACTGGAAGACTTCTGGAAATCGAGTTACAGTCTCTCAAAGTTGACGAAAATTTCAAACTACTGTAACTTTTGAACGGAGGATCAGAATCTCGTGAGAGTATGATATTTATGCTTCCTGAACCTGTAGAAATCAATATCAATCATAATCTGAACAACTTTTTTTGACCACCAAAATCGAAAATTTTCATGGGCTATAGCCCACGGATTTTTTCGATTTTCGGCCAAAAATTTTTTGTCTCAGAATCGTTTCAAAACTTCACAGCGGATAGAATCAATCATTTAAAAGCCAATGAACATAGTATCGTCACTGGAAGACTTCTGGAAATCGAGTTACAGTCTCTCAAAGTTGACGAAAATTTCAAACTACTGTAACTTTTGAACGGAGGATAAGAATATCGTGAGAGTATGATATTTATGCTTCCTGAACCCGTAGTAATCGATATCAATCATAATCTGAACAACTTTTTTCGACCACCAAAATCGAAAATTTTCATGGGCTATAGCCCACGGATTTTTTCGATTTTCGGCCAAAAATTTTTTGTCTCAGAATCGTTTCAAAACTTCACACCGGATAGAATCCGTCATTTCGAACCCATTCAACACAGTTTCGTCGCTGGAAGACTTCTGGAAATCGAGTTACAGTCTCTCAAAGTTGACGAAAATTTCAAACTACTGTAACTTTTGAACGGAGGATAAGAATCTCGTGAGAGTATGATATTTATGCTTTCTGAACCCGTAGAAATCGATATCAATCATAATCTGAACAACTTTTTTCGACCACCAAAATCGAAAATTTTCATGGGCTATAGCCCACGGATTTTTTCGATTTTCGCCCAAAAATTTTTTGTCTCAGAATCGTTTCAAAACTTCACACCGGATAGAATCCGTCATTTCGAACCCATTCAACACAGTTTCATCGCTGGAAGACTTCTGGAAATCGAGTTACAGTCTTTCAAAGTTGACGAAAACTTCAAACTACTGTAACTTTTGAACGGAGGATAAGAATCTCGTGAGAGTATGATATTTATGCTTCCTGAACCCGTAGAAATCAATATCAATCATAATCTGAACAACTTTTTTTGACCACCAAAATCGAAAATTTTCATGGGCTATAGCCCACGGATTTTTTCGATTTTCGGCCAAAATTTTTTTTGTCTCAGAATCGTTTCAAAACTTCACAGCGGATAGAATCAATCATTCTAAATCTATTGAACACAGTTTCATCGCTGGAAGACTTCTGGAAATCGAGTTATAGTCTCTCAAAGTTGACGAAAATTTCAAACTACTGTAACTTTTGAACGGAGGATAAGAATCTCGTCAGAGTATGATATTTATGCTTCCTGAACCTGTGAGAATCGATATCAATCATAATCTGAACAACTTTTTTCGACCACTAAAATCGAAAATTTTCATGGGCTATAGCCCACGGATTTTTTCGATTTTCGGCCAAAAATTTTTTGTCTCAGAATCGTTTCAAAACTTCACAGCGAATAGAATTAATCATTCTTATTAGTAGAATTTCGAAACATTCACAAAACGAATTCATTCTCAAACAAACGTAAATAACATTTAACATGAACTGATAACAAAAAACTCAACAACCAAACTAATGGAAAACTTGAGAATTAATGCTTGAACTTCTTTTTCTTCATACTCTTCTTTTCATCTTTCTGGTCCGGGATGTCGACTTGTTCGGACTTTCTGAATAATGAGGTTGACTTTGAGCATACTCCTTGACTCGCGAAAAGTGGGCGGGGCGAAGTGGGCGTGGGGTTTTTCGCCAATAATAATACGATCCCAGCTGTATGATACAAAGCGTGATCATGTACTGCGATCATACGAAAGTTAATTTATCAAGAAACGTGGGCAAGGTTTCGTTTTGAGAGTGTTAGAGAGAGAGAGAGAGAGAGAGAGAGAGAGAGAGAGAAAGAGAGAGAGAGAGAGAGAGAGAGAGAGAAAGAGAGAGAGAGAGAGAGAGAGAGAGAGAGAAGGGAGAGAGAGAGAAAGAGAGAGAGAGAGAGAGAGAGAGAGAGAGAGAGAGAGGGGGGGGGGGGAGAGAGAGAGAGAAAGTGAGGTGGAACCGCTAGACAAAACCAAGCGGCGAGAGTGTTTTAAGGGAAGCGAGTGCAGGGTTCCCACCACGTCTTATACAGTGTGTATAAAAAAACGTCATGTTGTGCTTTTTTGATGATTTTCTAGGTATTTTTGAGAATAACAAAAACTTCTGAAACAAAAGTTCTTGATCACATTCAGATACACATTTCCTGAAAATTTCAACTCAATCCGTCTACGAGCTCTCGAGTTATGTCCATTGAACGAAAATGGGCCTGTTTAAAAATAACGTCATGTTCATTAAAAACCAAGATAACGAAAACAGAACACTGTTTCAGCTGATAGACTACTCAATTTTGTCACAAACTGATGTGAACATGTAACTCTACATTTCCCATGATGTTACACAGCCCTACAAAGTGCCTTTCATTCTAGAAAATCAATATTCTCATCCGCATACTGTACTTCCCTCACTTGGCACGTGTTTATCGGGCCTTAGTCCAGCCCAAAAATGGAACTTCTTCAGGCAGAACATTGGAAATGTAAGAAGAAGCTCTCTTCAAACACTTTGTTAGGTTTTCACTGATCACAGCTATTCAACAAGCATTGAATGACAGAGAAAAGAATAACCATGCGAATTTTACCGTCTTTCAAGCCATTTTTGACGGTTCAATATTAGACTTCTAATAAAACGCTTATTGAAATTCTATGATCAGTGAAAACATAACAAATTGTTCAAAAAGAGCCTCTTCTTACCTTTCCAATGTTCTGCCCAAAGAAGTTTCGTTTTTGGGCTGGACTATGGCCCGATAAACACGTGCCAAGTGAGGGAAGTACAGTATGCGGATAAGAACATTGATTTTCTAGAATGAAAGGCACGTTGTAGGGTTGTGTAATATTATAAAAAATGTAGAGTTACATGTTCACATCAGTTTGTGACAAAATTGAATAGTCTATCAGCTGAAAGAAGCTCATATGGCTCTTTGGAGCAAAAATGGCAATTTCTGCTCTCCAGGCATCAAGTTTTTTGTAAACCTCTACAAAACATGATTTTTTTTATTCTAAGGATTGATAAAATGATTGTTCATCAAGAGAAATTTGATTTCTCAGTGTTCTGTTTTCGTTATCTTGGTTTTTAATGAACATGACGTTATTTTTATACAGGCCCATTTTCGTTCAATGGACATAACTCGAGAGCTCGTGGACGGATTAAGTTGAAATTTTTTCAGGAAATGTGTATCTGAATGTGATCAAGAACTTTTGTTTCAGAAGTTTTTGTTATTCTCAAAAATACCTAGAAAATCAGCAAAAAAGCACAACATGACGTTTTTTTTATACACACTGTAGTTGATCGCAAAGTGGCAAACAACCCTTTTGACCATTACATCATGCCCATATCAAATTCTCATAAAACCCAACCTTTTACTCTTGACGCTCACAATCTTGTTCGTGTACTTCATGTCGACGTTTCCGAAAGCCTGAAAAATTTTCAAATTGATTCCAAACAATTTCTGACAGTTTCAAAAATAATAAAAAGCAAATTTTCGTAATTTCTGCTAAATATCACATCTCTCAGCTTATTTCTCAAATTTTATGAATAATTTTGGAATTGCTGCGTTTTGTAAAAAAAAATGATCATAAATTCATGCTCAAACTTATGAAAATGAAATTTTCGACCAAATTCGCTACAAATACCTAAAATTTCTGGCAATTTTCACCTCAAAAACTAGTGAAAGCCAGATTTCCTCCTCTTCTAGCTTTTTCTCGATTTTCGGCGAGAAAATCTCAATTTTTGTAATTTTCATATTTAAATCCTCTCACAGTTGGATTTATCGTGGTTTCTGATGAAATTCACCTCTTCTAGCTCCTTCTGATCCGCCGTGATTTCATACTTCTTGAGGTCAACGCTCAAGTCCTCAAGCAACGCTTTTCTGTCTTTTTCTTGTCTTGTTTTGATCTCCTTGGCTGCTGTCTCTAGTTCGTCCTGAAACGTGTTGTGTTGATCACGTTTATCCACGTCACAAAATCTGCCACGTCGAACTTATTTTTTCCACGTGGTATTCACTTCAACGTTTTTTCTTCATTTTTTACATTTTTGTAACATTTTCATATATAATTTTCACGTTTTTAAAAATGGATTCTACGTATTTTTAACAAAAATTCACATGAAAATGATAATGAATTCCACATTTTTCAAAAAAGATGGAAATTTTCACGTTTTTCCTCATACCTTTTTACGTTTCTTACTAATATTCACGTTTTTTAAACTAAATATTCACGTTTTTTAAACTAAATATTCACGTTTCTTACTAATATTCACGTTTTTTAAACTAAATATTCACGTTTCTTACTAATATCGAAGGTTTTTAAAACTAAAACTTCACGTTTCTTACTAATATTCACGTTTTCAAAACTAAATATTCACGTTTTTTAAAACTAAATATTCACGTTTCTTAATAATATTCACGTTTTTTGAAACTAAATATTCACGTTTTTTAAACTGAATATTCACGTTTTTTTAAACTGAAAAAGTACCTCCAAACTGATATTCAATGGCTTGAACTTCTGTCCGTTCTCATTCTCTTCATTCTTCGCCGCTTCTCTTGCATCGAGTTCGGTTCTGAAAAAAAGGTCGTGGGTTCGAATCCAGCTCAGTCCATTCAATTTTTGCTTTTTGTTCGAGACGTACCTGATGGCAGATTCACAAATCGAGTCGAAGACGTCAGCAAGCTTTCGGATTCCTTTGGTATGGAGAGCGAAAATCTGAAAATTGTTAAAATGATAAATGAAAAATCGATATTTATAGATTTTTTTTCATAAAAAACTCCAACAGTCCGACAAAGTGCATTTCACCTCAAATGTTAAGCAAACAATCGTCTTTTTCGGTCGAATTCTTTCAAAAAAAAAAACTAGGAATTTTTAATTTTATTGAAAAAATACCTGATTTAATGGAATATTCAACTCTTCTGCGATAGAATCAAAGCTCTTGTGCTGAAGTCCAACGGCCAAGAGGATTGCAGCCTGGGTAACTGCGAGTTTTGTCTGTAACATTTTTTTTCGAAAAATTAAGATCGATTATTCGAAAGAACACTCTGCATATCAGTAAGTTTAGTATAGCCGCTCTGCAACCGCATCGCCAGACTTCCGCAGAGCGCATTTGCCTCTTCATTAAAGTTTTGAATTTTTGCTAAGTCTAAGCTATTTTCCCTGTCGTTATAAACAATGCTGATTGTTCTCAAGTTCAGATTAACCAAATTCAAACATTTTCAAGAAGGTAATAAAAAATAATTATTCCAATGAATAAATTGAATATCCACTTCGCAAAGAAACCACTCAGATATTTTCACGAGTATTTCAAAAATAAAATGAGAAGTACTAAAACATCCAGACAACACACTGCGGCAAACGCATTTGAAAAGTGTAAGCAAAAAAGTGAAACATTCGTTGTTAACAGTCGGCAACGCTCATTATGTCAAGTGAAACATTAACTAAAGTACAAACACTTTCGAAAATGAGAGCGGAGGTCGGCAACGCGGTTGCGAAGCGGTTTTATTGTCTTATGCCTTTGCCGAGGTGTGGACAACAGCCTGTTTACCACGCGAGAGGGAGGAGAGACGAGAGAACGCAGACATATTTTATGAGTAGGCTGTTGAATTTGACTCTTCCACTCTCTGTTGACTAGAAAAAAAAAACTCACCTCATTTGACAACTTCTGTTCAAAGTACAACTTCGCAACGGTAGGGAGAAGGTCCGTTATGAGCTGTGGGTCAACCATATTTCTACCATATAGGGAAAGCCGGCGTAGGTCCGCGTTCGACATCCACATCGATAGTTGTTCACGACGAATGGCTGAAAAACAATACTTTTAGTGTGGTGTAGTGGTTTTTCCTTATCTATGCGCAATGTCAGCAGTAAGGGTTCGATCCCTCTAATGGTTACATTTTTCGCTTTTTCAGAGTCATTGAAAATTAACTCAATACTCGGTTGATTTACTATCGATAGTTTACGAATGGCTGCAAAAATATACTTTTAGTGCAGTATAGTGGTTCTTTATATGATCAGCAGGGTACGACTATCAAGGGTTCGATCCCTTCACAGGTAAGAATTTTTGTTTTTTCATGCTTTCGAAAACCAATTCAATACTCATTCAGTTGACAACGGATGACTGGAATCAATATAACAATAGTGCAAACCACGCTAAGCGCAGCAGAAAAGTGCTGGATCAATCAGCCAGAGGAGGTGACCAACGAGCAACGAGCACAAACTCCGCCCTGTTCGTAAATCCTGCACCGCTGTAGATCAAATTACAGTTACTGTTGTTAGAAAACTTTTTTCTCTGATTTTTTTTTCGAAATTCATGATAAAAAGTTAGTTTTGAAGGAAAGTTACACGATTTGCTATTTTTCAATAGCAATCTTCGAAACAAATTCGCTTGTTAACTTGAAAAAAAAGGAAAGAAGAGGATGCAAAAAATATTAATGTGCGAACGCGCCCTATAGCAAATTTTCGTTCAATATAGACTGCGTGCAACGCGTCTAATCGATAACAATCACCTTCAGCTCGGTGTGGGGTTCGATCCCTTCAGTGTATACAATATTTTTGTTTTTTTTCTAATTTCATTTCTTTCAAGCTTAAAAAAACAATATTTCATACTTTCTAATGTCATAAAACCACTTTTTAACCCGGTAAGGTCAGTGTAAACTGAACTTTTTTCTAATTTCGAAACATTCTACAGTATAAAACCATCGAAAAACCAGCTTCAGTTCTCAATTATCTCACGAAATGGATCGAATAAGATCATGTTGTAGTGTATCGCAAATGCAAGAAACATCATTAGCTGGATAGGGTCGAACTTTGATGTTTTTGGGTGACAACTTGGTGTCATTTCACTGCGCTATGATAGACAAGTTTTTCTAAGCATCAATTCACACCATATAGGGTATACCACCTGTTTGGTGAACCGTAAATGTGTGAAATCCAACCCTTCAATTTATGTTGAACAAATTACACTGTGTAGGCTAACCATGAGCTCTGTTCATTATTCGAAGAAAATCTTATTTTGAAGTGAAAATGACCTTTCTTTTTCTAAAATCTCTCATTTCGCACATAGCTTCCTCTACCTGTAAAAAAGTCTGGCCTCCGTAAATCGGGTACTTAGTACCGTAGCAGTTTCGCCTTGAAATAAAAGAACGATTAAGTAATGCGCCTTTAATTTTAGGATGGACTGAAAGTAAGAATAATAATTTAAATCCACAAAGATCTAACTGTTCGTTGTGAGAGTCCCGACCCTACCGTACTCATTCTGCATAAATTAAGATTAGAGCGCGTTTGAAAACGGCCATGCTTCTAGCGATATATGTGCTCTAATGGATAGTCATTTAGCAGTTATCAAAAATCTTTTTAAAAAGGAGGCGGGCAAGATGGGCGGGCATCGATCTAGAACTATCATTCTCACACTCTACTCTGATAGATGATCATTTTTCAGTTATGAAAAATCTTTTTAAAAAGAAGCTCTAAAACTCACATTCTGATCCGATAGCTTGCGAGATTGTCTTATTTTTCAGCTGGAGCAGCGATAGGCCAAGTTGAGCTGGGAACGACTTGAACTCGAAGGACAAAAGTTGGATGAGTCGACGACGGAACTCTTCCCAGTATACTTGTAGCCACTTCGACCCGATTTCTGGAAGATTTTTTTATCATCATGGTTTTTTTTGTTTCTACGACATTTGACTTTTCATTTATTAAAATCAAAATAATCATATTTCTGAAAGATTTCATGGCTTTTTACTCGATTACTCTCGATTTTTCACGCTAGCAGTATTTTATTCTTACGACTTTCAATTTTTTAAACCTCTTTTTCAAAACGATCTTCTCAATTTATAATTAATGTAAATAAACATAAAATAGTTTCTGAAAGATTTTTTCCGTCTTTCGATAACGATTCTAACATCTAATTATTTTTCAAGTACATTAATCCGTCTGTAAACTAACTCCATTAGTTCTTGCCAGAACAGCTTTTCTCAACCTTCCTACAGTAATTTCAATTAACTATTGTTGGTGGTACTGTAACTTTCTACAGTAATTTCTTAACAAAAACACTAACCCTCATCATTATCCAACGCCTTCAGCATTATGCAGGTGAATTCTCCAGTAAGATCGTTGGGGTTTTGTCTCAAGTAGACTGGGACGAATTCAGATCGCTTCCAGAACTTGAGAAGAGGCAGTGTAAGACCGAATGAGACGCCTGAAAGAGAGCTTTGTTAATAAGTCACGGTGTGCCAAGATCAAGACGCGAATCAGCCAACCCCAATCAATAGATTCAAAGTTTCGCTCCGGATGACCGCTTTGCAGCCGTCTATTGGCATTTTTACCCATTTATCCCATGTAAGTTGTCCCGCCCAGTTTTGGAATGGCCGAAAGTGTTACACCGTGATAACAGATAGTTAGTTGCAATTTTAAGAAGAATCAGATGTATTTGAATCAAAAACAAAATCGAGTGAAGTGTAGTTTCAAAAAGACGCGCATCGGTCAACCCCAATCAATAGATTCAAAGTTTCGCTCCGGATGACCGCTCTGCAGCTGTGTATTTGTATTTTTATCCATTTTTTCCTCTTAATTTTAGACTTCATCGAACAAAAAATTTTTAAACGTGCTTTTACATTTTTCCGAGGAGACTAACCAGTATTGAGCTCGAAAATAATGAAACGAGTATCGGTATGAAATCGAAACAGTGATAATCATAGAAATTGATTTTTACATTGATTTTCACTTTAGATTCCATTTTCCGGCGAATTTCAAGAACTATTCTTCAGTCGTTCAGATCAGTTAAACAGTGATAAGAAACCAAGACTATCCAATTTCTCAAGGTTTCGTTGAGTCGGGATAATCATAAAAACTTTTTTTTTACTTCGGAATCTAGTTTTTTTTTCAAATTTTCCCGCTTATTTCGAATGAAAAAATAATACCAAGATAATCCATTTTCTCAAGCGTTGAGTAGCGGATAGTCACTAAAACCCTTCGATTCTCACTCATTTTTACTTCGGAATCCAGTTTTTTCTGGTTAAGTTCAATTGAAAAGGTAAATCATACCGAGATAATCCAACTTTTCTGGTTTCCTCTCATGAAGCCTCAGCAGCAACGGTGGTAAGTCAGATCTCGGCTCAACTTTCTCCTCGAGCAACGCCACCGTGTGAGCATCCTTGACCGTCTTCGCAGACTCCTTGGCCTGCTTCTTGATGGTCGTCGACGTGGATTCTTCTGACAGTGACGTCATCCCTCCGTTGTAGTACTGTTCGACCAGCTCGATTGCCCTTCCGCCGTAGCCCATGCTCTGAAAATCGAGACTCAGAGAAGTCAACTCTGATTGGATCCAGAAAAAATCAGATTGGAACCAGAAAAATAAGATTGGATCCAGAAAAAAACAGATTGGATTCCAGTTTTTCCCAAACTAGATGTGGTTAGATCCAATCTGAGTTGCCTTCTCTGCGAGAACTATGAAAAACACGGTCTAGGAACTCGAAAAAGACAATTCTAGGAAAACTGAAAACCAAAAATTTACCTGATAATCCGGATGAACTGCTACCCTGACGATTCTACCACCGCATAGAGTTGGGAAATCGTTATCCTGTGAAATATCAGATTTATCCATAAATTATGTCAAAAATCTAGTCAAAATTTTTTTTGCAGAAAAATCTCATAACTTGTGAAAATTACATTTTTTAAACAAAATATTCTCAAACACATAATTTTACCAAGAAAAAGTTGCAAAGAACGACTCGACATAAGAAAATGTGATGTTATTCCTACAAAATTCCCAAAAAAACTTTTCATTCTTTTGAATTAAACGATTTTTTCCCGAAAAACGAAGAAATATGACTAATTTTTACAAAATTCGCAACAGAGCTTCCAACTTCAACATTCTGGAGGAAATCTGCCGAAAAACCATCAAAAAGGAGAGAATGTGGTATAATTTTCAGGTAAATCATAAAAAAAAACTCAAATTTCGGAGAAAATTCTGAAAATATCAAAAAAATTACCAGAAACTGTTGAGAAATAGTCCATGGCAGAAGATCACCAGCTGCCCGCTTCCCTCTTTCCAAACTGTTTGCGACTTTTTCCTTGGTGAGTTCTCCTTCGAGGCATACTTGGACCACTGCCAGAACCTGGAAATTGAAGAGGTCAAAAGGGGTTACTGTGGAGTTTTATAATTTTTTTTGTCGAATCGATAACTTTGCTTAATATAGCTCCAAAACTTTGGGTGGACCGGCATCGGACCGTAAATGGGCGACACATGTTCGGGACGACTGTCGCCCATCTACGGTCCAATGCCGGTCCGCGAAAAGTTTTGGAGTAGAGTCCCTGGATCCAATCTGAGTTGCCTTCTTTGAGCATTAATTGAAGGAGCGATAGCCTAGGAACGGTAATATCTCTGAGAACCTGTGTTACAAACTGCTCCCGTCAGGACAATGCACACCTAGGCACAGGCATAAAACAGTATAACCGCTTCGCAACCGCTTTGCCGACCTCCGATTTCATTTTCGAAAGTGTTTGTACTTTAATTAATGTTTCACTTGACATAGTGACTGTTCCTAACGATAGTTTCACCTACTTCAAACATTTTTACGTTACGATTTGTGAATCTGGGAGGAAAAAAAGTAGGAAAAGTAAAATTTTTGACCTACAAAAAACCTAGATGAACTTGAACCTAGATGTACCAGTAGAACTGGTTTTTTTCAAACTAAGAGCACAGTTCAAAAATAATAGAAAAAATTTCAAATATGAAATAAAGAAAGAACATTTTAATGTAATTACCCTAGATGGTCCATAGTGCATAATTCAATCATAAATTTAATATGTTATGAAAAAAACTGAGGAGCTACAGTATCCAGAGAAACACCAAAATTACAGTATCCAGAAAAAAATCTACTCGAAAAACAGTATTTAGGAAGCATACAAAAATTGCCATAGTAAAAAAAAGATACTGTAACAAAAACATAGATAGGAGGTGAGAAAATAGCACTCGAATATATCATACCATTGAAATATATAATGGATGTACCAGAACTACCGTAGTAAAAAGATACTGTCATGAATATTGAAGTTACTATAATACAAAGAAAGATGGACGGTACAAAAATACAGTACTCGTAAGCTATTTCTGAATATGCTGTTCTTAGGATGCAATTTTAAACTTTTTTTCTCCCATGCTTTCACTGTGAGTCAGCGTTGTGAGAGGTCAAAACAGAGAAAAACGCGCGCGAAGAAGATACTGCGCCGATTGTGAGTCACCATGTTTGGTTTGATAAAACAACCGCGAATGACGTTTACCCGTGGGAATCTGGTATGGAGACTTTAATAGGTGTCTGTCATATGTCGTCAATGGGGAGTCATGTACGCGATTTGTCGTTAATCGACGATGCTATTAGCAGAAAATCGTCAAGTAAAGAGGACTGTACGCAAAATGTCGTATAGTAAACCGGAATGTACGCAACATGTCGTCAAAGATAGGATTGTACGCAGAATATCGCCGCTCGGAAGTCGTGCACGCAATATGTCGTCAAGTGAAGAGGATTGTACGCAAAACGTCGTATAGTAAACAGGAATGTACGCAACAAAAAAAGATAGGATTGTACGCAGAATGTCGTCACTCGGAAGTCGTGTACGCAAAATGTCGTCAAGTTAAAAGATTGTACGCAACATGTCGTCAAAGATAGGATTGTACGCAGAATTTCGTCATTCGAAAGTCGTGTACGCAATATGTCGTCAAGTGAAAACGACTGTATGCGATTTTCGTCAAGTGAAAAGATTGTACGCATTATCTCGTCGAAAATAGGATTGTACGCAGAATTTCGTCATTCGGAAGTCGTGTACGCAATACGTCGTCAAGTGAAGACGACCTTGTGCGATTTTCCTCGAGTAAAAAGACTGCACGCTTTGTCTTTTCGAAGATAGGAATGTACGCAAAATGTCGTCATTCGAAAGTCTTGTATGCAATATGTCGTCAAGTGAAGACGACCTTGTGCGATTTTCATCGAGTAAAAAGACTGCACGCATTGTCTTCTCGAAGCTAGAAATGTACGCAAAATGTCGTCATCCGAAAGTCTTGTACGCAACATGTCGTATGCGATTTACGTCTAATAGAAACGACTGTACGCAATATATCGCTAATCGAATGTACTGCACGCAGTATGTCGTCTATCGAAAGTCATGTTAAAATTTGCCAATCAAGGTAATGTACGCAAAATGTCGTCGAGTAAAAAGGGCTATACGCATTCTGACGTCACAACTAGCGGTGTATGTAGGGAGTCCAATCAAATGTCCTGTACGCAATGTGATTCGCGAGAATCTGCAATCGCCGCACACACATTACGCAAATCGTGCATACTGCTTTCAACTAATCGACACGAGGTGGCCATTATTTTCTAGGAAAGTCTCGGGTTCACAGCGTGAACTTCACATGTGGTCAGAACAACAACAAAACATCGGGTGTTATCTCGATACACTGGCTGTTGATAACATTAAAAGTATACTTAGAGTTTGGAAAAAAGCTTTGATTCTTGGTGCTTTCGAGGAAAAGAGAGAGAGTGAGAGAGAGAGAGACAGAGAGAGAGAGACGGAGACAATGGGGTGATAAAGTTTTATGAGGGAGAAAAAAGAATATAACCAGATAACTTTGGCCCAAGTGTGTTTCGCAAAGAGTTTCATATGGCTTGATGGGGTGTTTTGAGAAAAGGCAAAAATAAGTTGTTCCGCGTGCGGATCGAACATGGGTCTTGTAAAGCGACAAACACACTTTTTCCTCAGGACAGGAATGGCAAAAATAAAATGCTCAAAGAGATGATCGAACATGCGTCTTATGAAAGGCCGACTTACGTCGGACCAAAGTCCAGTATCCAAAGAAAAGGCAAAACTAGGGACATGAGTGATCGAACATCAGAGGGGAAAATTGGATTGCGGCGTCTTAACCACTAGACTATGGTTTCTTTCGGAAAAATGGAACATTTCACTATTCTTATCTTACAAAAGGATTACGATGAATACAAACTCCAAGGCAACTTTGAACTTTTCCAACTTTGAACTCGACAAAAATGGCGAAGAACGCATACCTCGTTTTACACACCTCGGCACCGGCATAAGACAAAATAACCGCTTCGCAACCGCTTTGCCGACCTCTGCTTTCATTTTCGAAAGTGTTTGTACTTTAATAAATATTTCACTTGACATAATGAACGTCCACGAAAAGTTTTGGAGTAGAGTCCCTGGATCCAGTCTCTGTCTTCCTCTCTGTCTTCCCCTAACCGTCTAACACCTCCCTAACCACGAAAACAACCAGGCAAACACCCCTCATCAAACGACCTGTTGCCCACGTGGCGCAATCGGTATGACGTTTGACCGTCATAGGGTTGGGAATCAAGCCCGCCTGGCGGCCGCCATGGCGTGGCGGCGGTACTCGCAGACGTGGCGGCCGCCGCCACCGCCATCTCTTACGCCGCCACCGCCATGGCGGCCGCCCGGCATATTTGGCGGCGCTTTTTTTCAATGGAAAATTATTTTTTTGTCGCATTTTTTATTCACTTTAGAATCTGACATTCGATTCCGGCGACGTCGTCGATGACGTCGTCGAAAAAAAATTCTTGAAAAACGAGAATATTTTTCCGAATTCATTTCAGAATCTGACATCCGATTCCGATGACATCGTCGGCGACGTCGTCGAAAAATTTTTTTTCCAAAAATGTTATATTTTTGGGGGATCCATTAAGGAATCTCATATCTGATTTCGTCGATGACGTCGTCGAAAAAATTCTTTTTCAAAAATTATTCATTTTTGCGTGATCCATTAAGAAATCTGATATCTGATTTCGATGACGTCGTCGAAAAAATTCTTTTTCAAAAATGATTTATTTTTGCGTGATCCATTAAGAAATCTGATATCTGATTTCGATGACGTCGTCGATGACATCGTCGGTGACATCATCGGTGACATCGTCGAAAAAATTTTTTTTTCAAAAATGTTTTATTTTTGGCGGATTCATTAGGGAATCTGATATCTGATTTTGATGACGTCGTCGATGACATCGTCGGTGACATCGTCGAAAAAATTTTTTTCAAAAATGTTTTATTTTTGGCGGATCCATTAGGGAATCTGATATCTGATTTTGATGACGTCGTCGATGACATCGTCGATGACGTCATCGGTGACATCGTCGAAAAAAATTTTTTTTTCAAAAATGTTTTATTTTTGGCGGATCCATTAGGGAATCTGATATCTGATTTAGATGACGTCGTCGATGACATCGTCGATGACGTCATCGGTGACATCGTCGAAAAATTTTTTTTTCAAAAATGTTTTATTTTTGGCGGATTCATTAGGGAATCTGATATCTGATTTCGATGACGTCGTCGATGACATCGTCGGTGACATCATCGGTGACATCGTCGAAAAAATTTTTTTTTCAAAAATGTTTTATTTTTGGCGGATTCATTAGGGAATCTGATATCTGATTTTGATGACGTCGTCGATGACATCGTCGGTGACATCGTCGAAAAAATTTTTTTTCAAAAATGTTTTATTTTTGGCGGATCCATTAGGGAATCTGATATCTGATTTTGATGACGTCGTCGATGACATCGTCGAAAAATTTTTTTTTCAAAAATGTTTTATTTTTGGCGGATTCATTAGGGAATCTGATATCTGATTTCGATGACGTCGTCGATGACATCGTCGGTGACATCATCGGTGACATCGTCGAAAAAATTTTTTTTTCAAAAATGTTTTATTTTTGGCGGATTCATTAGGGAATCTGATATCTGATTTTGATGACGTCGTCGATGACATCGTCGGTGACATCGTCGAAAAAATTTTTTTTCAAAAATGTTTTATTTTTGGCGGATCCATTAGGGAATCTGATATCTGATTTTGATGACGTCGTCGATGACATCGTCGATGACGTCATCGGTGACATCGTTGAAAAAAATTTTTTTTTCAAAAATGTTTTATTTTTTTTTTAATTTTTTTTCGACAATGTCACCGACGACATCATCGACGACGTTACCGACGATGTCATTGAAATCGAATTTCAGATTCTATGATAAATTCAGAAAAAAAATTATAGAACAATTTTTTTTCGACAATGTCACCGACGACATCATCGACGACGTTACCGACGATGTCATCGAAATCGAATTTCAGATTCCATGATAAATTCAGAAAAAAAATAATAAAAAAAATTTTTTTCGACAATGTCACCGACGACGTCATTGACGACGTTACCGACGATGTCATCGAAATCGAATTTCAGATTCTATGATAAATTCAGAAAAAAATTATTAAAAAAATTTTTTTCGACAATGTCAACGACGACGTCATCGACGACGTTACCGACGATGTCATCGAAATCGAATTTCAGATTCCCCGATAAATTCAGAAAAAAAAATTATAAAAAAATTTTTTTTCGACAATGTCACCGACGACGTCATTGACGACGTTACCGACGATGTCATCGAAATCGAATTTCAGATTCTATGATAAATTCAGAAAAAAGAATTATTAAAAAAACTTGTTTCAACAATGTCACCGACGACATCATCGACGACGTTACCGACGATGTCATTGAAATCGAATTTCAGATTCTATGATAAATTCAGAAAAAAAATTATAGAACAATTTTTTTTCGACAATGTCACCGACGACATCATCGACGACGTTACCGACGATGTCATCGAAATCGAATTTCAGATTCCATGATAAATTCAGAAAAAAAATAATAAAAAAAATTTTTTTCGACAATGTCACCGACGACGTCATTGACGACGTTACCGACGATGTCATCGAAATCGAATTTCAGATTCTATGATAAATTCAGAAAAAAAAATTATAAAAAAAACTTGTTTCGACAATGTCACTGACGATATCATCGACGACGTCATCGAAATCAGATATCAGATTCCCTAATGGATCACGCAAAAATAAAACATTTTTGAAAAAAAATTTTTTTTCAACGACGTCGCCGACGATGTCACCGACGATGTCATCGAAATCAGATATCAGATTCTTTAATGCATCACGCAAATATAAAAAAAGTATTAAAAAAAGTATGTATAAAAAAGCAAATTTCCACTGTACGAAAGCACCGCCACGGCCGCCATGGCGGCCGCCATGGCTGCGCATTCGGTGGCGGTGGCTGGGCGGTGGCGGTGCTTGATCAGCGTGGCGGCCGCCATGGCGGCCGGGCGGGATTCCCAACCCTAGACCGTCACTCACTATTGCGGTGGATCGCCTCCGGGCGCGTTGTTAGCGGTGATGATCAAATACAAACTGCTCTAATGAATCTGACTGTTGGTGCTGTGAACATGGCTCTTAGCTAACATTTTTTAACAGTTACAGTATTCAACTACAAAATAATACCTCCGGGATCGACGACTGCGACTTCTGAACTGGTGCCATCAGGACAAAGAGGTTGTGAGCTGGGGCGTCACTAAGCATCTAAATTTATTCTTTGAAAGTGATGAAAACATCTCAATTTTTGTATTTTTTTGGAAATTATGTCAAATTTAACCTGTAAATCATTCGGACTGTTTTTGTAGTGAGCCGAAACGTAGATCGCCATGATTTGATGAAGAAAGGCTTCAGAAGCGGTGTGGAACGAGAAGAGCGTGTCACGGTTGACATAGTATCTAAACCATTTTTGAATAACTCTGTTTTGAAATATTGATTTCGAAAAAATAATTGAAAAAAAATTTTCTGAAAACAATATTTTTGCGCTCAAACAAGTTCGAACAATCGAATTTCACGAATTGTAAAACTTCGGAAATTATGTTTTTTTTTATTTCTTTATGGAAAAATTATTGATTGATCATTTTTCCGATAAAAAAAATATTTTTACGATCGACACAGTTCGAAAAATCGATTTTCACGAATTATGAAATTTCGGATATCATCAAAATTAAAGTTATTGACTTTACATCAATAATTTCACGAGTTTTTCCAAAAAATAAAACAGAAACAGAATCTTATTCTCCGTTTTTTTTCCAATATTTATACGTTCAGTCAAGCTTTATAGAGATAACTTCCTCTTTTTTTAAAAGAACACTTCTTCCAATTCTCCAAAATATTCATCTTTTTGAGTGATGAAGCTATTTTTGCATGGAAAAAACAACTTTTTCTAATAAAAATTCAGTTTTTTAAGTATAATTTCATCATTCTAATGGAAAAACTCACAATTCACACTCTTTTGGCGGCGGGGTTCCACACGTCATCTTGGCTAGGCTGGCTTCAAGGCATAGTACACGATTCAACCAGCTCTCAATCTGAAAAGTTAATTCATGATTTTTTTTTTCGCGATTCACTATTTTTATTTGATCATGTCTTTTCTGAAAATCATAAGGATAGAGTAAGATTTTTTACGAAAAAGGAAATAATTTTTAGATGAAATTTAAAATTTTATCTGGAAATATCTCCAAACATCTCTCCTCTCTTTGTTCCCTTCATAACCTCTCATCGCTTCTTTCTCTCTCTATATATCTCTCTCTCTTTTCTCAAAAAACAAACCTGATCGCCTGGCTTGTATCTAATACTTTCTTCCATCGTCAGTTCATAGAGGGTCCTTCCTGAAATTTCGTTTTTGCAAAAATAAAAAGGAAGCATGTAGGATTCGAACCTGTGACGTCATGTCGAAGAATTTTTTTCTTTTTTCCTTGATTTAGATACAATTTTTTTTAGATGAGTGACACACCGCGTACCAGGAGCAAGTGGATGCATATAACCGCTCCTCGACCGCATCGCACGAATCCGCGGAGCGCACTTACCTGCCTATTTTATTCTAGATTTTATTGCTAATATTTTAACCTATTTTTCTCCATTTCTCATCGCTATAATTCTTGCGGATTGTTCCGAGAGATAGGTTTACCTATTTCAAACAACTTTTTGTTACGATTCCTAATTCTGGGATGAAAAAGGAAGGGCAAATAAAACTTTTTGAACTAGAGTAACCGAATTTTGATGTACTCGACCCCACTTCTACTTTGCTTACACTTTTTAACTCCGTTTACCGCAGTGTTTAACACAACTTGTACGTATAAAGTGGGTGGGGCGAAAGCGGCGGGGTCTTCCGTTGACATGAATATGCCTTGCGCAGATGAATTTGTTTAGCAATTTTTTCTCTAAATTTTTTGCGAGAAAAATCTACACTGCACACTGCGGCAAACGCAGTTGAAAAGTGTGAGCAAAGCGAATCGATAGAGTAGATCAAATTTCAGTTACTGTAGTTCAAAAAAATTTACTTTACCTACTTTTTTCATCCCAGATTCAAAAACCGTAACGGAAAACTGTTTAAAGTAGGTGAAATATTCGTTGGGAACAGTCCGCAACGTTCATTATGTCAAGTGAAACATTTATTAAAAAAACAAATATTTTCGAAAATGAAATCGAAGGTCGGCAAAGCGGCTGCGAAGCGGTTTTATTGTCTTATGCCTGTGCCTAGGTGTGCATTGTCCTGACCGGAGCAGTTTGTAACACAGGTTCTCAACAGGAGTTGACCTTCAGCGTAATTCACATCCAGAGTTGGGACCTATCCAGATGTGTTAAGCAGGTCAAATAATGAACTTTTCATGTAGAAAATTTTTGCGCGTTTTTTGTTTCAAGCGAGATATTTTAATTTAAAAAATGACTCTTTGAAATGCCACGTAGGCTCATTTCAGCACCACGCACTACACAATTAGATCTAACAGAAAAAATCAATAGCGGCGTGGTAGAGTGGGTTGAGTTCCTGATTGCAAAGCGGGAGGTCCAGTGTTCGAATCCACTCGCTGACGAGTTTTTTTCTATTTTTTTAATTTTGATAAAAAAGTTCCCCAACTACATGAAATTTCTTTCCGAGGTGATTTTCCAATCTTTTGTTTATGGAATTCATACTTAAAATACCCAACATGTCGGTTGCCGATCTCTTCTATCACCACCTCTAGTAAGCTGGTGAAGTGATGAGTATAACTTCGACGTTCATCGAGTACGATGCTTTTTCATTCAAGTTGTGTGTTTTGACTAAAAACCGATTTGAAACTGATCATAGTGGTTAGTTGTGATCGTCCTTCCTTATCATGAGCAATAAGCATATTTCCAAAGGAGTGGATGAGGACTCATGAAGGTCTATAATCGCGAAGTTGAACCCCGAGATTTCGTGGTGACTGGCTCAGGACCATACTTATCAATTCATCACCCTTCATATTCATCCAGATCTTTTTCAAATCAGTTGTAACGATCACTTTGAATTTTGTTTCCAGGTGATATCTCACGCATCCGAACTTGAAAAGTTGAATTCAAAAACTCTGCCCAATGAGTCAGATCCCAATGAACAACGTCGGTGACCTGAATGACCCCTCAGCATGAATGAATGGTTCGGGGAAATCTGAACGACCATGAGCCAGTCACCACGAAATCACGGGGTTCAACTTCGCGATTATAGACCCTCATGAGTCCTCATCCACTCCTTTGGAAATATGCTTATTGCTCATGATAAGGAAGGACGATCACAACTAACCACTATGATCGGTTTCAAATCGGTTTTTAGTCAAAACACACAACTTGAATGAAAAAGCATCGTACTCGATGAACGTCGAAGTTATACTCATCACTTCACCAGCTTACTAGAGGTGGTGATAGAAGAGATCGGCAACCGACATGTTGGGTATTTTAAGTATGAATTCCATAAACAAAAGATTGGAAAATCACCTCGGAAAGAAATTTCATGTAGTTGGGGAACTTTTTTATCAAAATTAAAAAAATAGAAAAAAACTCGTCAGCGAGTGGATTCGAACACTGGACCTCCCGCTTTGCAATCAGGAACTCAACCCACTCTACCACGCCGCTATTGATTTTTTCTGTTAGATCTAATTGTGTAGTGCGTGGGGCTGAAATGAGCCTACGTGGCATTTCAAAGAGTCATTTTTTAAATTAAAATATCTCGCTTGAAACAAAAAACGCGCAAAAATTTTCTACATGAAAAGTTCATTATTTGACCTGCTTAACACATCTGGATAGGTCCCAACTCTGGATGTGAATTACGCTGAAGGTCAACTCCTGTTCAGAGATATTACCGCTCACTGGCTACCGCTCCTTCAATTCCTGCTGCTTGTTATTGAAACTTACGTATTTTTCATTATTCAAATTATTATTGTTATAAAATTTCTCAGTTAAAATCTCACCCTTCGAAGCTGCCGTCTTCTCACCGACAGCATGTCCTGCGGACTGTTGACGCAGTTGTTGAAGAAGTTTCAGTGACAAACTTCGCCCGGTTCCTTCGTATCCGTTGATGGTTGACGCGAGGAAAACCAAGTATGGTCCTGCGAAAGGTACTTTTTTGTGAAAAAAGGAACTTTTCTGGTGAAAAAAGGTACTTTTATCGTGGAAAAAATACTTTTCTTATGGAAAAAATACTTTTCTTGTGGAAAAAAGTACGTTTCTTGTGGAAAAAAGTACGTTTCTTGTGGAAAAAAGTACGTTTCTTGTGGAAAAAAAGGTACTTTTCTTGTGGAAAAAAGTACGTTTCTTGTGGAAAAAAGTACGTTTCTTGTGGAAAAAAGTACGTTTCTTGTGGAAAAAAGTACGTTTCTTGTGGAAAAAAGTACGTTTCTTGTGGAAAAAAGTACGTTTCTTGTGGAAAAAAGTACGTTTCTTGTGGAAAAAAGTACGTTTCTTGTGGAAAAAAGTACGTTTCTTGTGGAAAAAAGTACGTTTCTTGTGGAAAAAAGTACGTTTCTTGTGGAAAAAAGTACGTTTCTTGTGGAAAAAAGTACGTTTCTTGTGGAAAAAAGTACGTTTCTTGTGGAAAAAAGTACGTTTCTTGTGGAAAAAAGTACGTTTCTTGTGGAAAAAGGTACTTTTCTTGTGAAAAACGGTACTTTTCTTGTGAAAAACGGTACTTTTCTTGTGGAAAAAATACTTTTCTTGTGGAAAAAAGGTTTTTCAGTATTTTTCACAAAACTAACCCGTAATGAGTTCCTTCACGAGTGGCAATGGAATTGCAGCCGCTTCATCTACGACCACAAGCTCAGCTTGTCCCAATTTGACAGCGTCTGATGGATGAATGTACTGAAAATAATCAACTTCTTCAAGTTTTCCTAGCATAGCTCAGTCGGTAGAGCAATAGAACGACACTTGGGATGTCGCGGGTTCGGTTTTTAACGATTTAAACTGATTTAAAAATTTTAACATATTTTTGCTTTTGAACATAAAACTCATTAATATAACAACCAA
>OZ022254.1:14689782-14707344 GCA_963978915.1 Caenorhabditis parvicauda | reverse complement strand
ATTTTTTTTTACTTTTTCATTGAATATTAACTTTCTTGTTATAGAACAGAACGAATACTCAATTTCTGTAAAAAAAAATAAAAAGCAAAAAATACTAGGAGCAACCGGATTCGAACCTGTGACCCATCGACCTGCAGTGAATTGCTCAGGTTCGATCCTCCTCGATTCTATTTTTGTACTTTTTTCAACATTTTTCTCTTTCTGTTCAGAACAAAACTCGTCTAAATTTCAAAAAACACAAACTACATACTTGTGTGAGTGAGAAATGGCAAAAAGAACTAGGGGGCACCCGGATTTGAACCGGGGACCTATCGATCTGCAGTCGATTGCTCTGCCACTGAGCTATACCCCCGATGTTCGCGTTCGTTCGTGAGACGTCTTTGAACAGGAATGTAAATTGCTGATTACGAGAGACAGAGACGGCTAGAGCGATGGCCACTGGTCAGCAAACACTTTCCTCCACATAAACTGTTTGTTTGTTATGCTGCTTGTTTCGACAACGAAACGGCGATGAAAAACTATATTTAAGTGAGGAATCCAACTCAAGATCTCGATTTCCAAAATTTCAGATGTTTTTCTTGTTCTTTGTCGCTGAAACTTTCCGCTCATGATGTTTTCCCACATAAAATGTTTAAATCTGTACAATGTTTCTTTCGACTTCAAAAAGACAATGAAAAACTACATTTCGGTGGGAATTTCGACAAAAAAATCGGAATTTGTTGAAATCAGTTTTTTTTTTCATTTTTGAAAGCTAAATTCGCTTGGCACTGGTGCAATTAGGCTTAGGGTTGACCAAAATGGCTTGATTTAGGGTTATTTTTATGTTTGTCACTGAGTAACATGTATTAATGTTGAATTGTTAGTTTGGACATTTAAAAAATTTTTTTGTTAAATTTGGCAGAAATGCAAAAATTCGCTCATTATATTTGTAAAATCTAGATGAAAATTGATTTGAGTTACTTCAACTGTTCTTTGCTGCGAAAATGCGCTAATTATCATGCCTGTGATTAAAATTTTCCCACAATTAATTTTTTATTGCCTCAAAAACAAGAAAATATCATATTTTAGTGGTATTTTCAAGCGACATAGTTTTTTTTAAATTTTAACTGTTTTACGGTCCTAAAACTTGTTATTTCTAATGTTTTCGACAAAATAAACAATTTTAACATGAAAAATGAAAAAAACACATAATCACACACAAAAAATGACGAAAACGTTGGAAAAAGAGCGCATAAACACAAAAAGATTATTCCGTTGCCGGGAATCGAACCCGGGCCTTACGGGTGAGAGCCGTAAATCCTAACCACTAGACCACAACGGAAGATGTTTCGCGTTGTGTCATTGGTCAATTTATTCAAACACACCCTGAGGCAGTGTAATGATAAGTGTGGAACTTTTCAATACTTTGTTTGTTCTTTAGTAAGAAAGAGAGATCTTGCACGCAATCTGTGATGATTACAGTAATCGGAAACCATTTTTTGTAATTACCGTACCCAAAATTCCGACAAAATATAAGTTTTGACAGTAACTTTTAGTGGAACTGATTCTATTTCCCACATAAAACTATAAACTTTTGCTCCATATCAACAAAAAGTACCTGGATTGTTTGCCTATGTTCACGGAAGATATTGATTCGGACTATGGCTTTTCTGAATTCTGGGTTCGTCGACTGGATCAGCTCATAATCAGTATGTTCCTGAAAAAAAGAAATTTAATGAAAAGTTGATCTTCTCCACTTATTTTGATACCAGCAGCTCTTCCTCGCTACGCTCAGGCCGCTGAAGTTTATGTTTAACGAAAAACGACTGTAAAACTTTTCAAGGTGACTAAGTAGTAGTCCTCAACAGGAATTGACTTTCAGTGTTATTGGGATCCAGAGTTGAGACCTAGCCAGATGTGTTAAGCAGGTGAAATAATGAAGTTTTCATGTAGAAAATTTTTGCACGTTTTTTGTTTCAAGCGAGATATTTTAATTTTAAAAATCACTTTTAAAACGATACTCGTTAGCGCCGGAGGGCCATTTTGCCCTCACGCACAACACAATTGGATCTAACCGTGAAATCAATTGGCGGCGTGGTGAAGTGGTTGTGATCTTGTATTCAAACCGAGAGGTCAGGGGTTCGATTCCACTCGCTGACGACTTTTTTTCTATTTTTTTGAATGATGACAAAAATGTGCCCGAATTGTGTGAAACTACTGTTTTGAATGTTTTTCAACCTTTTTGTTCATGTGATAGTTTGGGCGCTTACTATAGTTTATGATTTCGATATCGACCCCGTGAAAATGTTAACCGTGTTTGTGATTAGAGACCCTCATTCAGCTACTAGTCAATATGATTCTGGCTCACAACTTGGGAAACTTCAGAAAAAGACCCTGTTTGAACGATTTTCATTTAATGCTCAAAAAAAATTACATATCGATCGCAAAAATTTTGTTTCTGATGAAAATCAAAGTTGTGATGATCACTTCACTAGCTTCATGGAGGGGGTGATAGATGAGACAGGATATTGACTTGTTGGGTACTCCAAAGGGCGATCACATAAACAAAAAGGTTGAAAAACATTCAAAACAGTAGTTTCACACAATTCGGGCACATTTTTGTCATCATTCAAAAAAATAGAAAAAAAGTCGTCAGCGAGTGGAATCGAACCCCTGACCTCTCGGTTTGAATACAAGATCACAACCACTTCACCACGCCGCCAATTGATTTCACGGTTAGATCCAATTGTGTTGTGCGTGAGGGCAAAATGGCCCTCCGGCGCTAACGTGTATCGTTTTAAAAAGTGATTTTTAAAATTAAAATATCTCGCTTGAAACAAAAAACGTGCAAAAATTTTCTACATGAAAACTTCATTATTTCACCTGCTTAACACATCTGGCTAGGTCTCAACTCTGGATCCCAATAACACTGAAAGTCAATTCCTGTTCAGGTAAATAAAAGGTAATTAGATCTGAGAAAAAGTTAGAGATCTAGTATGTGACGTTTATCGGTACAAAAACTTATAGTATGGTATTTTTTAGAAATCAAAAATTTCGATTCTATCCATACTTTTGACATTTCAAAACTAACGATAGAAAAGCTATTTTTTCCTGATTTATTTTTTTCAAAATTACGGTGAAAGTGAAATAGATCTACTGAAACTACAAATATTCCACAGATTTTTTTTTGGAAAAAAACCAATATAACAGCGTTGCAAACGCATTGCACTGGAAAACGTTTGAACTAACCTGATAATCGAGAACATCAAATCCTTTCACGACGAACTCAAAGAGAGTTCTCAAATTTTCAGGTGATGGTGACGTCACGAAGATATTGGTGTAACCGAATGCAACTGCTCCAGCGAGTGACAAACCTGAAATATCACATAATCTTATTAATAATGGAAAAACGATCCGCCCCGTTGCCGCGCCAACTCCTTCATAGTACCATATTCTCGTAAGTGAGGAAGAAGAGAAAAATCTTATTGTTGTATCGCAAGGACAATGCGGCACGCTGCGCTGAGCGCAGTAGAAAAGCGAGGGGAGGCGACCAATAAGCAGCGAGCACAAACCCCGCCCCCTCGTAAACCCTGCACCGCCGTAAATCAAATTACAGTTGCTGTAGGCGAAAAACTTCGATATTCAGGATAAAAAGCTAGTTACGAAGAAAAGTTACGAAACGTTTAAGGTCAAAAATCGAACGGAGTGTAGCGATCGCTAGAGAGATATTCAGTTAAAATATGGAAATTTGCTTCTATTTTAAGACAAAAACAATGATTAACTCACCCAACGAAGCTGATTTTCCACGTCCTCTGGCGGCCGTAAGAGAGCAAGTAACGTTCAGAGTCTTCTCTGTTATGACATCGAGAAACCTGAAAACAAGATCTATTTCCGATATTTTTGATAACCGAGTTAAAATTCTAGCTAACTTTTTTTTTCATTATTTTCATCTGAAAATAAAAAAAATCTGCTGTTTTTTCGAGTGTGAATATATTTTTCTCACTTTTTTGTACTGAACTGACTCATATTTCTTATTTCTGAATGGAAAACCTTTTTTTAATCACGAGTGAAATAGAAAAATTACATTTCCCTACTCATTAATTTTTTCAATATAAAAATTGAATTACTATACAGAGTAAACCAGATTTTTGGGCAGTTATACACTCCAGAGTTGCACGGAAGTAGAATTTTTTCAACGGTAGTCGGGAGTCGGAAGTGAAAAAAGGACGGAAGTCAAAATTCCGTGCGACTCTGATACACACTTTACAAACGAACGATTTTCGTGACAAATTAGTGAAAATTGCTAAAAAAAAAAAATACCTCAAAAGAGCTTTTCCTTGACACGCAGTGCGGCACTTGCTGAGAAGCGGTCCAATAGGCTTGGTATCCTTCATGGCTTCTTTTAGGTCTCTCAGTTCGAGTTCACTTTCGGAGACTTCTTTCTGAAATATGCAATTTAGAAATTATGATTAATATTTTTTTTAAAAAGAAAAGATAAAAGAATTTTCGTCAAAAAAGTGAGAAAATAATCTATTCAGGCATCCTATCTACAAAGTAACTTCCGGGGTATTCTCCCTTTTTTTTCACTTGAGATTTTCGTTTTTAAAATTTCTACTTCCACAAATGTTCAAGTTACTGAAAATACCATAAATTGAATTTTTAACCAAAAAATGAGCTTCAATTATCGTAAGTACTTCATAAAATTGTATATTCAGATCTTTTTTGAGAAGATTTTCAAAATTTACCACATAATGTAATTCCAAAACAACGTTGAAACGCTATGGATAATTTTTGTATCAATTATCAAGATGTGAAGTAAAAACAATTCGAAAAAATCTTCATCCTAGACAGATTTTTCCAGTTCTACATATCTTCGGATAATTGATTTTTTTCAAACAAAAATAACCTTCGTATCATGTGGTACTGCCTCAATATTTGCGATATTCTTCGATATTGGTAGCACTCTTAACTGATCGTCAAGAACTGCTACAGACGAACAACTGGCAAGGGAAAGAATGAATCTTTCGTTGAACCTCGCAACGACATCCGTATGAGCCTCAGTGCGGTAACGATTGTGGACATCCTGAAACCATACAAGCTCATATCGGATCGTTCGATTTTTTATTCGAACGCGACGAAACGTTCTTTTTCTCTCTTCGAAAAATCATTTAAAACCTGTGAATCAACCGTCAACCTTTTTGAAGCCTCGAGTAGGAAGAAGTATTCTCTTTTTCATCGCGTGAAAGGAAATGACGAAGTTGTGAAAACGTGTGAAAAGATTGAACATGTGAAAATACCTATCTTGAAATGAACTCATTTCTATATATTTTCCCCATGGTAGATGTGCACACTGGAAATGAAAATGGCTCACGAAGAATGTTTTTTGTCATTTTCATTTTCACTCCATCCCGATTCAACTTCAAAACTTACCATTGCAAGAGTGAAGAGCTGTCTCAGCGAAGTTACACTTTGCATAAGAAATACAACCACACCACCACCTTCAACAGTCTCGATGGTTCTTGCAAGCAAATTAGGTGTCAGAGCTTCGAAGTCCTAAAAAACATGATGACCTCGTACATCTGATTGAAATCTACCTGCAGAACCAACATCCCGAAAGTGTTACCAAGAATTGTGTGAGTCTCATTATAGTAGCAATAACGGATTTGTGTAGAAGAAATGAAGGAATCGAAGGGATCCGCATCTCCAGGAGTGGTGGAGACGTTGGCTTTCCTCTTGATTTCCCTCATACGTTTCTTTCTATGTGAAGAGAAGCCGAGGTCCTGGGAACAGATTCATACTCTATTAGTTTGTGGCAAAAACTCACCTTCTTGTAACACCACAAAACATTTGGACGGGCTGACACGGTAGCTTTGGTCAGAATATGATAGAGAATTGGAATCTGAAAAGTTTGAATAAGAATATTCCAAACGAAGAGTAGTACCTGGTCTCTAGCTTTGTCTCCTACAACAGCGAACATACTCCTGTGACCGGTGGCAGTGCCATTTTCGATCAGAGTACGAATTCTATTGTCTAATTTCGTTCTCATACTGAAATAATCAAAAATAGGATTTCAAAATTCGAAAAAATTAGGGCAAAATGTAAACCGCAGAGCGCAGAGCCGCAGAGCGACCGCAGAGTTTTTTCTTATATCAGGCTTAGGAAAAATCGGACCCCCATTTTTGGAACGTACTTGTGCTTAGAACCTTACCTAAGCCTATTTAGGAACCGTACGTGTTATTTGGAATTTTCCGAAACCTGAAACAAAAATTGACTCTGCGGCTCTGCGCTCTGCGGACACTCTGCGGTTTACATTTTGCCAAAAATTAGTAAATAAATTCAAAAACGGAAAGTGCGTCATGAAAAAATAAAGTACGCCAGCAAACATGAAAAACACGTCAGTCTTTTTGGTGGTAATTTGAAAAAATATTTTTTGAATTTTTCAGTTTCGAAATAAATTTCCCATTCAGATGGACGAGTGGAAACAAAGCTTTAAATTAATTTATCGAAGATCTCCATCACCGGGTGATGTTGGTATCGCTCCCGAAAACTTAAAAAGTGAGTTTGTTCTGATTAAGTGACGAATTTTGAAATTCTCAGAAGAGTTTCTGAAAAGCTTCGGGAAAGATGACTTTGTTCCTGAACAGAAGACACCAGTAAAATCTGAGAAACGAGGGGTAAAGCGGAAAACTATCACCAGACAGGCCGATGATGAGTTTTCAAGTCCACCGACAAAGAAAAATGTTTGATTTGTTATTTTATTGTTCGAAACTAATATTCAGACTGCGAAGAAGCCCTTATTATCGTTGAAAACTCCAGATCGATCCATCGGATTCTCACCTCTGAAAGCTGTGAGGACACCATCAAGAACATCCCCGCGAAAGGTTGATTCCTCTTCTCATTAGCTCATCAAAAAAAAGTTCAGAAAGTCACGTTCCCCGAATTTTCATTGGACGATGATCTCGATTCTGTACCGGTGAGACCAGCTCCCCAACAAACACTGAGCGAAAGGAAAGTTAGAAAAATGGTGAGAAGACAAATGTTTGAATCATTTTCTTACACTTTTAGGTTGAATTCGATGCTTCACCTCTGAAACCAATCTCGTCTGACAAGATGAACGGCCTGACGCCGATAAAATCGCCCAAGAAAATGCAAGTCAAGAGAAATTTATGTCCAAGAGTGAGAAAAGGAAATAAATTGGAAAATCAGTGAAATCACAGAACTTGTCCTCACTTCTGCTTCCAACTCCGGAAAAAAGTGTCAAGAAGGATGAATTTGAAGATGCTCCAGAGTTCGAAGACGAAACGTTTGCTCTCTCTCTCTCTCTCTCTTTCTCTCTCTCTCTCTCTCTCTCTCTCTCTCTCTCTCTCTCTCTCTCTCTCTCTCTCTCCCTCTCCCTCTCCCTCTCTCCCTCTCTCTTTCTATCCAGAATTAAACTTAATATTTTCAGAAATGAAGACCTCACTGCAGCAAAGGCTATGAAAATGTGAGTCCAACTTTTAAAATTAAAAAAAAATAATTTTTTCAGAAAATCTGATGCACCGAAAGTAGTCAAGGATAAAGAGAACTTTATCAAAATCAATCTCCGAAAAAAAACTTTTGTTCGTGGAAAGGTATTTTTTAGTCACTTTCAAAATTTTAGTTATTTATTTTTAGTACTGTATGAAGATACAGTAACCGAAGCACAAGGGCTTACTGTTAAATATTTTTCAGGTCACTGCAGAACAAAAAAGAAAGATGAAGCGAAAGCACATGTACAAAAAACGATTCGGAGGAAAGTAAAAGTGTAACTTTTTCTATTTTGAAAATAAAATATGCTCAACATTCTGTAGATCAAGCATCTTTTCAGTCATCGTAGGTAGATCAAAACGACCTTAAAACATTTTATTCAATAAGAAATGCGATAAATTCTGTGAATCTACTTCGATTGATGATATTGTGGGTGGAGCCTCTATTTTCCTGAAAAATCGATTATTTGATCTTCGAAAAGTCAATAATACCATTTTTGTCCTCATTCTCGGACTCGGTGTCAGTGGCATGTTCACCTTCTTTTTTCGCGCGCTCCTGCTCTTCTGTAAAAGGTTACTGTATTTTCAGTTCAGTGACGTTGTTTTTCTTGTTGATACGGTATTAAATTTCATCGCGTGAAAAATCAGTGAACTAGATTGGACTAGATTTTTAAAATAAAGTACTCTAAAAATATTTTACAGTTCAAAGTACCGTTTGTAGTTCTTCTGATACGGTATTGAATTTCATCTCATAAAAAATCAGTCCAGAAAACTGCACATTGGACTAGATCCTTTTTACAGTACTCTAAAGGGGTTTTTGCAGTTCAGTAATACTGTACTTGCAGTTCTAACCTTGTAAAGCTCGATCCTTCCACCTCTGCTTGTTTTCCTGTAGGAATTTGACCCAAGGAGTCGGAATATCCAGTTTTCCACTGTAGCTCAATGGTATTTTCCGGATATTTTGGGTGTTGGAAATAGATGAATTTCTTCTTGACCTGAAAATCAATGTCCGAACTTTCCAAATGAAAAAGTTATACCACTGGAATTGTTCAACTAGACCACTCAAAATAGAAAAAAAACAGATTTTCCGAGGTTTTCAAATCCAAAAGTGGGACCACTATCATTCGATATTGAAAAAGAAATAGACTTTTCGATTGGAAAAGTTAGATTTTCCAGGATTTCAAATCTAGAAGCTAGACCACTAACTAAAAAATGAAGAATTATCAAAATCTTATAGCGAAAAGTTCGTTTCTTTTAAAAAATCAGACTTTCCTAGGAATTAAAGTCCAAAAAGCTAGACCACTCACAAGTCAGGAATCGGACTCAAGGCATTGCTGTTCGGCGATTTGTCGTCGCCATCGACACTTGGTGGGAACAATGAGTCAGATGGTGGCAGTGACACCAACGGCTCCACCATCTTGGTGAGCAGTTCACCACAAACTGACATTGTCGGTTCGACGATGAAGTCGATGAAACCTGAATGAAGATGTTCAAATGAGAAAATCAAAAATGGAATGCATTCGGCAGGAATCTAACGCTGAAGCCTAGCACGAAAGGCGAAAGTTGAACCCGCTATACCACCAACTCGTGAGAAAAAGCAAAAACTGAATGCAAGTGGAAGGAATCGAACCCTGGAGCCTAGTACGAAATGCTTAAGTTGAACCCACTATAGCACCAATTCGTGAGAAAAAGCAAAAGTTGAATGCAAGTGGAAGGAACCGAACCTTGAAAGTCCAGCGTGCGAGGCAAAAGCTTAACCCACGACACCAGCGACTCAAAAAATGCGAATTGATGTTTCAGCGATGATGTTGAGCGTTGAACCTACCATATGAAAAAGCAAAAAAAAATCATGCCAGCGGAACCGAACCATCAAGCCCAGTGTGAGCTGCAAAAGCGTGAACCATTACACTAGAGACTCACTAGCAACTCGAGAAATGCGAATCGATGCTTCATCGATGATGTTGAGCGTTGAACCTACCATATGAAAAAGCAACAAAAAAAGTCATGCCAGCGGAACCGAACCATCAAGCCCAGTGTGAGCTGCAAAAGCGTGAACCACTACACTAGAGACTCACCAATTTGGCTGTCTGCCACGTGTACTGTGTGTCGATCACATAGAGGACTGTAGGGCAATCCCATGGATGCTTCAAGGTCTCCTTGTCGGAAGAACTCTTCTAGAACTCCTTCGGTCCAGCGTTCGTGAAGATTCCATGGCTTGGCTGGATGGGAAATGTCACAAGCGTGCACTATCAAGCAGAGCACCTTGTTTTTGTCGATTCTGGAAAATACTGATGTTCGTAAGTCGACATAGGATTAGCATTGGGGCACGTTTGCATACAAATCTTGGAGTCATCTCTCCTGTTCATAAACGTAAAAGAAGGTTAATTTACGAGCTCTGTGCAAATCTTCACGGAATTATCATTAGGGCAGATTCGCTTCTAGAGCTAGAAATCATCTCAAAAGTTAAAGGATCGAGTGTAAATTTACGAACCCTTCTGGCAGCGACAACATGCTCTTCATTGTTTTGATCTGCATGAAATGAGTCGACATGTCGGTGGCCAAGACAATCTCGATTACCATGTTACGGAGGTCTCTGAATACCGTAATCTTGGGAGGGTTACTGTAGTTACAGTGTACTTGTACTCGTCCCTCGTCAAGTTTGTCAGAATGTTCTTGTCGTCTTCCTTGAGAAGTCTGAAGCACGACGATGCGTGATGGTTTTCAAGAACCGAACGATCATTGTAGAGCATGGCGTAGTTGGATCTGAAAGGCTACTTGTTGACTCCGCCCCTCAGGCCACGCCCTCACTGTGATTGGATATGGAAGTTGTTGGTGTGGCCGGTGTGCTCAAAATCGTGAATCAGAGCTCCGAATATGACTGCCAGTAGCTCGAGATCTCCTAGAGAGTTCTAAAATAGATAGGTTAGGTCACGCTTTTTGGCATTGTAGAACACAGATGTCTCGATACGTCGACTCGGGTTAGTCTTTGGATCAATTCTCACATCAAATTTTCGCGATATCTATTGTAATTGTACAGTAGCCTTAGTAGTTCAAAGACAAGTGATCATAGAGCAGCCACATTGATCGAGAGGTAGTAATCCTACAGTAACCAAGGTAGGTCAAAAATCATGACCCTACAGTATCCTAGGTAGGTCAAAATCCGTCATCATACAGTAACCAAGGTAGGTCACAAGTAATAATCCTACAGTATGCTTGGTAGGTCAAAAACAGTAGGCCTACAGTAACCAAGGTAGGTCAAAAATCATGACCCTACACTAACCCAGGTAGGTCAAAGTCCGTAATCATACAGTAACCAAGGTAGGTCACAAGCAATAATCCTACAGTATGCTTGGTAGGTCAAAAACCATGACCCTACACTAACCAAGGTAGGTCAAAGACCGTAATCATACAGTAACCAAGGTGGGTCACGATCAATAATCCTACAGTATGCTTGGTAGGTCGAAAACAGTAAGCCTATAGTAACCAAGGTAGGTCAAAAACCATGACCCTACAGTAACCTATGTAGGTCGAAGTCCGTAATCCTACAGAAACCAAGGTAGGTCACAAGCAATAATCCTACAGTAACCAAGGTAGGTCAAAAACATGACCCTACAGTAACCTAGGTAGGTCAAAGTCCGTAATCATACAGTAACCAAGGTAGGTCACAATCAATAATCCTACAGTATGCTTGGTAGGTCAAAAACAATATTCCTACAGTAACCAAGGTAGGTCAAAAACCATACCGCCAGTCCTGTCTGAGAAAGAATGAAATGAGATGTCTGAGCCACATCAACAGCATGCACAACGTTATGATACGGATTGTTGTGTTTCGAATAACCCGCTTCCAAAGATAGAAGATAGTTCTCCAAAGCTGTCAGAGGCACCTGCAAGGTCAACGTCAGAAAAAGCAAAAAACACCACCGGGATCGAACCTTGAACCTGTCCATGAATCCATATCGATTAAACAGCTCGAACCCAATATACTTCAACCCATGACCCTCCGACACTTCGTTTAGATTGAACGAACTGAAGTTCCACAAGTTTACGTCCTGAATGGTGCATGATGAAAAAGCAAAAAAAAATCTTTCTTGTGGGGCTCGAACCCGCGACGCTAAATTTTAAGGCAAAATGACAACCACTGAGCCTCACCTTCATCAACTCTGCTATCTCTGGGGGTATGGGGCATTGGACAGGTTGTTGCTTGCGGAAAAGTCTGAAGTTTTCGAGTAAGATCAAAAAAATAGATAGACTTCTCACTTATCAAAGAAAATTCCTGTACGAATGGCATTCGCGACACTTTTGAACTTTGGTTTTTCGCGTTTTTTCGAAGCATTTTGTCGTGTGAAGGTTGACGCCAGCCATTCGCGGACCTATAAAAAATATCGATCGATAAAAATCAATAATTGATATCAATACTACACTAGCTTTGCTGAAAATATCAAGTTTTGTTTCTCGAGAATTTTCTCAACAATACAGTATTGCTCCAAAGCGTAGCTACAATTAGTTCCACTCTTCAACTATTTTTGGAAAGAAACGAAAAGTATTGATTTTCGCATTTTTTTCTTTTTTTGTTGCTTTCACATTTATTTTTATGCCTTTCTCACCTCATCCGGCACCGTCTCTGGAGTGACTTCAGCCAAATCGTCGTCTTCATCACAAATCCTTCTAAATGCGCTTTTCTATACAGAGTAATTTGCGGTTATTGTCGAGGTGAAATAATCTACGGCTTATTCAAGATTATTTGTTTGGTCAACATCGGCTGGCTTGCCCAAATTTGAGGGTAGGGAAAAAACAAAAGTATCTTGTTGTGGGTGGGGATCGATCCGAGGACTTTTCTCTGGTCAAATTCAAGAGAAATTAAAAACAAAATCGGGGATCGATCCAAGGACTTGCTCAGGCTAATGTTACTAACATCGTTAATCGGATGATGGAAGTCTGTCCAGAAGCTTACCTGAGCCAACGTCACAGACTGGAAAGATCGGACGGACTCAAATTTTATGTTGGTGAAAAAATAGCTATTTTGAGGGGGAATTGATCGAAAAGCTTGCCTGAACCAACGTCACAGACTGGAAAGATCGGACGGACTCAAATTTTCTGTTGGTTGAAAAAAACAAAAATAGCTATTTTGAGGGGGAATTGATCGAAAAGCTTGCCTGAGCCAACGTCACAGACTGGAAAGATCGGACGGACTCAAATTTTCTGTTGGTTGAAAAAAACAAAAATAGCTTTTTTGAGGGGGAATTGATCGAAAAGCTCGCCTGAGCCAACGTCACAGACTGGAAAGATCGGACGGACTCAAATTTTCTGTTGGTTGAAAAAACAAAAATAGCTATTTTGAGGGGGAATTGATCGAAAAGCTTGCCTGAGCCAACGTCACAGACTGGAAAGATCGGACGGACTCAAATTTTATGTTGGTGAAAAAAACAAAAAAAGCTATTTTGAGGGGGAATTGATCGAAAAGCTTGCCTGAGCCAACGTCACAGACTGGAAAGATCGGACGGACTCAAAATTTGGTGAAAAAATCTGCTGTTTCGGGTGGGAGAGCTCATGTCACCAACTTTTCACGAAGTGTAAACTGGAGCATCGTACCTGGTTTCATCCATATACGCTGTTTCCAACACCAAAGCTGCATACTCGATATTTCTTTTCAAATCTTCCAATGGCAACTGTCCACTGTTGAGTTGGTGAAGGATGTATCGAAGTCTGAAAGTTTCCAAAAGTCACGTAGGCGTTTGATGCTTCCGTTTCCGTATTAACCTTTGGGACCGCGCAACCCTGCCCTATCGGCGGAACCCAATAGGGTTATGTCATTTGGAGATTGGTCTACAACTTTTGACCTACTGACCAGTTTTGACCGAAAATATTTACGAACTTATCTGTTCTAATTTGATTTTCACGCAAGTTCTCACAAACAAAAAATACCAGAGAAATTATTCTTTTCAAAAAATGTCTTGAAAACGAATATTCAGATACCTTTTGGAAAAAGAAAAATACTTCGTATCAGATTACTTATTCAGTTACAACAGAAAAATCTCATACTGGTTTCAAACTTTGTGGGCTATAGAGAAAAAAGAGGATACAACCTACAGTAACCCATTTTGACCTGCCGAAATGAGTCTTTTCAAACTTGGATGAAACTCACATGCTGAGACTGTGTTTTTCGTAAGGTGGGATTTTTGGGAAATGGAAAAGGTGTAATTTTCCGGATCAGATACAACCTACAGTAACCCATTTTGACCTGCCGAAATGAGTCTTTTCAAACTTGGATGAAACTCACATGCTGAGACTGTGTTTTTCGTAAGGTGGGATAGTTTTTGGAAAATAGCAAAAAGTCTTATTTTCAAAGCAGATCATGCTACAGTAACCCATTTTAACCTACCGAAATGAGTCTTTTCAAACTTGGATGAAACTCACATGCTGAGACTGTGTTTTTCGTAAGGTGGGATAGTTTTTGGAAAATAGCAAAAAGTCTTATTTTCAAAGCAGATCATGCTACAGTAACCCATTTTGACCTACCGACATGAGTGTTTTCTTAGGACGAGTTGATAGAAGCCAAACGTGTCTCCAACGATCATCTGGATGGAAGGAGTCGAAGACTACTGACACGAAACGCGATTAGCTGAGGTGAGGGGAGGACTGGCGGCGGGCATATTTGATAATCTCTGTTGCTATGGTGCCACCTTGGAGCATCTTCTTTTCTTGGGTGAAGAGAGAGAGAGGTGACAGAGAGAAATGGGCGGAGCCAAGGAATGGAAGCAAGAGGGGGTGATTGATGGCGGTTTTAAAGCATTCCCATTTCGTAATGGTAGAGCAACAGTGATAGAGAAAAAATAAAGGGCGGAGCCAAGGAATGGGATCAGGAGGAGGTGATTGATGGTAGATTTGTAGAATTCCTGCTTCGTAATGATGCGAGAGACTGCAAAGAAAGGAGGGGCGGAGCTAAGGAATGATAGCAGAGAATGCAGAAAAAAATGGGGCGGAACTGAGATTTTCAAAATTTTCGGAGGAAGGTTTCAGGAAAAAGGGGCGGAGCCAAGGAATCAGATTCATTGCCTATTAAATTTTTGTCAATTCCAAAAAATCTCACTTCTCTACTGCGTCGCAAATCGCTGTATTGTCGAATGAACTTTTTCTCTCTGCGTTCTCTTTCTCATCATCTTCCCGTTTCTTCCAATATTCTAGTGTTTTCGGTCGTATCGCTGTAATGTATTCGTAATTTTCGTCTTCGGGGTAAAATACCAGTCGTCCCGTTCACTTTGATGACGTTTGTCGCTGAAAAATATCAGATAAGTATGGTTTTTCCCGTCCGATCTTTTCACCTTGAGACGCTGGCTTGAGTTAGTGTTAAAAGTTCGAACCTCCGAAAGAGCAAGTTTTTTCCTTGTTTTTAGCTCATAGTAAGAATATACCGCAAATGAGGTCCGAACTTTGACGGAAAACCGTCCGATCTTTTCACCTTGAGACGTTGGCTCGGGTTAGTCTTAAAAGTTCGGATCTCAACAGCAACAAGTTTTTTTTGCTCAAAATAAGAATATACCGCAATTAAGATCCGAACCTCGATGAAAAAATATCGTCCGATCTTTTCACCTTGAGACGTTGGCTCGAGTTAGTCTTAAAAGTTCGAATCTCAGCAGCAGCAAGTTTTTTTGTTTTTTTGCTCAAAATAAGCATATACCGCAATTGGGATCCGAACCTCGATGAAAAAAATATTGTCCGATCTTTTCACCTTGAGACGTTGGCTCGGGTTAGTCTTAAAAGTTCGAACCTGAGCAGCAGCAAGTTTTTTTGTTTTTTTGCTCAAAATAAGAATATATCGCAATTGGAATCCGACCCTCGGTGGAAAACCGTCTGATCTTTGCGACTTGAGACGTCGGGTCGGGTCAGTGTTAAAGTTCGATTCCCATTCGCAGCGGAACATTTTTGTTTTTTTCACTCATGGGGAAATTCATTTCGAGATCCGGAATCGTCCGATCTTTTCACCTTGATACATCCACTCGGATAAGTGCTGAGATCGATCCCTACCGGTGACGAATGATTTTTGCAAAATTCAAAATCTCACGACTAAATCCTCCGGTCGCAATAGTCGATGTGGCAATGGACCTTGTCTGGACAGCTTTCTCACATTTCAAAAGTTTCTGATTTTCTTCGTATTCAAGGCTTGTTGAAGGCTTTGAGAAGCACATTGTTGAATAGAGGCTTGAACAACATCCTTTCATTTCTGAAAAGTAGTGTACTTTTTCGAGGGTTTTTGTGGATGGCGCTGTGGGAAAAAGCAAAAATGGTGATGGTGATTGAACCAGGATGATGGAAGTGAGAGACAGATGTCGGAACCACTCGGCTGATGGACCAACTCCATGATAATTCCGGGATTTTGAAGTGAAATGAGAAAAAGCAAAAAAGTGAGGAGAGGGGGGAAATCGATCCAGGATGATGAAAGTGAGAGACAGATTCTGGGACCACTCGACTAGTGAGCAAAATTTATGATATTTCCGGGATTTTTAGACTTTTTTTGTTCAAAAAATGAGAAAAAGCAAAAAAGTGATGAGGCGAGGGAATTGAACCAGGATGATGCGGGTGAGAGATGAGTTCTGGGACCACTGGGCCAGGGTTCGTAGCGTTCCAAAAACAGTTTGCTAGGTTTTCAAATACGCTGAAAACGATAAAAGGGTCTGAAGTTGGTGAAAGTCGTCTGAAAATTGTAACAAAAGCTATGGAACACTTGTTTTTCTTTTTTTTTTCGGCTTCCGGGTGCCTGAATTAGATTCAAAATTTCATTTTGAGTGGAATTCAGGTCTCTGAACCTGAAACCTTTAAGCAGAAGCCCAAAAAGTTCCTCGGAGCATCATGCGCTCATAAAAACGACAAATTTAATAGGGAATGAGACAGAAAAGCGGCATTGCGGGTCGAATTTCCATTCTAATATTGACGCGTTTTATGATGAAAATAAATGCCGGGCGGTTCTTGTGGATACGAAATTTTGCCGCCAAGTTTGAAATTTTCGAATCTCCCGCGAAGAGAGGAGAGAGAGAGAGAGAGAGAGAGAGAGAGAGAGAGAGAGAGAGAGAGAGAGAAGAGAGAGAGAGAGAGAGAGAGAGAGAGAGAGAGAGAGAGAGAGAGAGAGAGAGGGGGAGAGATATAGAGAGAGGGAGAGAAAAGAGAGAGAGAGAGAGAGAGAGAGAGAGAGAGAGAGAGAGAGAGAGAGAGAAGAGAGAGAGAGAGAGAGAGAGAGAGAGAGAGAGAGAGAGGAGGAGAGAGAGAGAGAGAGAGAGAGAGAGAGAGAGAAAGAGAGAGAGAGAGAGAGAGAGAGAGAGAGAGAGAGAGAGAGAGAGAGAGAGAGAGAGAGAGAGAGAGAGAGAGGATGGAAGAGACTTTTATGTGAAGAGTATTGCATTGAGCTCTAGGATGAGTAATCAAGTTTAGCGTCGAGACCCTCAGGCAAAGTACCAGAGATGACTTGTTTTTTGCGACGGGTCTGAACCTGGGGATGATCTGTGTTGTTGTCAAACATGAAAAGGTATAGAGAAAACACTCATACATTTGACCTTCACTGCAAAAATTTGATCAATTTATTCTCACGAAAATAATCGATAGATCTGATCAATTTTCAGTTGCTGTAGTTCAAAAAATTTCACTTTTCCTACTTTTTCTCGTCCCAGATTCACAAATTGTAACGTTAAAATGTTTGAAGTAGGTAAAACTACCGTAGGGAACAGTCCGCAACGTTCATTGTCAAGTGAAACATTTATTAAAGTACAGACACTTTGGACAATAAAAGCGGAGGTCGACAAAGCGGTTGCGAAGCGGTTTTATTGTCTTATTCCTTCGCCGAGTTGTGCATAGGAACACGTTCATAGAGATAAGAAAACATGGAAAATAGGTTGAAACTTGTTGAAAAATCTATTTTGAATGGCAAAAAATTGTTTAAGACGTTGAGACAAGCATTTCTTATGAGAAAGTTGCATTTGTGAAAAAACATTACTTCCTATTTAGAATGTGTAAAAATTCACGGATATATTTGACCTACTTCTTGTCCTGGAAATTACAAAAATTAAAAAAGAAGTCTTAATCGAGTAGGAAA
>OZ022254.1:14683889-14689582 GCA_963978915.1 Caenorhabditis parvicauda | reverse complement strand
AGCCAGTCTTGAAGAATCTGAATCCGGGGGTCCGTTGAGTCGGACAAGCGCTTGGATCGGATCCACCAGGCGGGTTTTGCATTTTCTCACCCCAAAAGAATCGAGTTGAAGAAGACGATTCCAATGCTTCCGAGGTCGATGGTGAAGGTGAAGGACAGCATGCCGACAAATGAGAAGAAGTAAACTAGACGACGGTGGTCCATCTGGAAAGACTTTTTTCTTCGAGTTTCCCCATAACTACAGTAATCCGCATGAGTTCGACCTACCGGTATTTTCAAGCTTTTTTGGAACAAGTGAAAATTTTACTGTGAAAAAAGTTGATCATTTGAATTTTCGAAACAACAGTAATCAAATAAATTTATAAAATCGAGGATTTTTGACCTATAGTAATTAAGCTTTCTCAACCAACAGTAATTCACTATTTTTGCCAACAGTTATCGAATAAACTTGACCTACAGTCATTGAGTATTTTTGACCCATTGCTATCGAGATTTTTTCAAATTTTGAATTTCATATTTTCCCGCCAAACCATACTTTTATCATTTCTCATCAAAACCCACTTGAACTTCTTGAACTTGTCCAACATGATTCCACCGAGGACCGATCCAAGCATCCCCGGCGACGACCATCACGAGTCCAATCTGTCCAACGGCGACGGTTTCATCTGGATAGACGCTTAAAACCATCTGGGAGAGCAATGTTGAGACCGCATAAAAAACTCCAGTATTTATTCCTGCAAAAAGTTCGTTTTTTGTCGCGCTTGCGTTTGGGGGCGGGGCGTCATAATTCAGGAAAGTTTGACTGAGCCAAGTCAGTGCGACTTTTCTGTTTTCTCCAAAAAGCAAAAAAAAATCAACCATGGGGTCGATCCAATGACTATCGCTAGTAAACATATCTCAAAGTGACAGATCGGACACTCGCTACGCTAAAACAAAAAGTCCTCGTGAGCAACATGTTTCTTACTCGAAAAAACAAAAACCTAGCTCCAGGAGCGATCCAAGGACCAACCTAACCCTGGATCAATCTCCCCTCTCAATTTTTGCCTTTTCACGCCCCGGGGGTGTCAAAAACAGCTCATATAAAAGCCATAAAATCCGTGTGGAGCAGTGTAAAAATCATTCACTCACCGTATGTCAAAAACAGCAGTAAAAAGTTTCTTTCGGTCATGAGTTGACGGAGGGTACCCCAGAAGTTGTTGTCGAACGCCTTGTCCTCTTGTTGGGTGAGCTGCGCCAGGCTTGGTGGAGTTGGTGGACGGGATGATACGACTGGAAGTGTGGTCATTGTGTGGCCGATTTGTGGCCGATTTGTGGCTGATTTGTGTTCATGTCGCTATCGAGTGGCAAGAATTTTTGTCTGATCTATGAATTGCTTTGATCTTATGAATGTGATTCCAGTTACTTGGAATCTATACAAAAATTCTGCGACATGACGTCACAAGTTTGGCTCCTTCCCTCTTACTTCCCATTTTTGCCAAAAGTAGTGAAAGTTAATACGATAAGAACAGATACTATCCTTCCTCCTAGTTCATTCTCAATTTGACCGAGTCCAACCTGGATCAGTCCGCGGACCGCCGCTGGATGGAAATGACGAGATGTTCCAAGATATGTCATAATACGTACTAAATTTCAAAGCGCAACAAAATTTTCATATCTTTGCGTACTTCTGATAGCCTGAGCTGGCAGGCACCAAAATGCCACAAAAACGCCACGAAGGAGGAACCAACTGGGTACACTCAACATTACATTCTTCCATCCTATGCTTTCCACCTGGGCCGGCACAAAAATGCAAAGTACACAAGGATTGTGACTTTCAAGCCTAAATCAATAATAATGGAGTTGGTGGGCGGGATGATACGACTGAAAGTGTGGTCGATTTGTGGCCGATTTGTGGATATGTCGTGGCCATATCGTCGTCATATCGTGGTCATATTGTGTTCATGTTAGCTACCTGACAGGCACCAAAATGCCACAAAAAACGCCACAAAGGAGGAACCAACAAACTCACAGCAAATGGCCAAGGCGAAAATAGCTGTGTTTAGCACTGCCGATCCGAGGAAAAGGGTGTTCAGCTGGTAGGCAGTTTCTTCGACTGTTCCATTACTGTGGACGATCAATGGTGGTAATACAAACCCAACGGCGATTCCGAGCTGAAAAAGCAAAAATGAAATGACTAGTTCGGGGATTGAAACCCAGCCCTTTGCTAGTGAGAACCTAACGTGTTAACCAAAAGGCGAGAGACACCAACCTGGTTGCCAAAGACTCCCGCTGCGCACGCTTTCGATACCTCGTTCGGCCCAAACCAAACTGCTGCAATTTTCGGTGGGAGACCTTAATTAAGGTTTAGAATAGGTGCTAAGCCTGCAGATATTACCCAAGGTAAACATTTGAGACGCTCCAACAATGGTTTGACCGATGAAAGTGATCCAAAAGCCACTTGGATGTGTCGAAAACAGTTTTATCCAAGCTCCGATACAATTTCCAAGCGCTCCGAGTTAGTACAGACAATCGGAGTCCGTATTTATCTAGTAGCCAGCTGAAAACTTTTTTTTTCCTTGGTCCAATGGTTAGTACATTCGTTTTACACTCCAGACATCCGTGTTCGACTCCCCGCCGGTGAATTTTTGTTTTTTTGTTGATTAAATCAAATTTCCCCTCTTTGGATCGATCCCCCTCCCCCAATTTTTGCCTTTTCTCTGATCTGTCCCCACTCAGAGCTTGGGTCACAGTACAAAAACTAACAATTTCACCAGCAGTTAACAGTCTTTTAAACATTGACGAGAGAGTAGTCGAGAGTGGAGGGTTAGAGAAAAAGAGGACAAACATCCTTCACCAAACAAAAGAGCTACTTGTAGGCTGAAGTTATGACAATAATCTAGGATTAGGTTGGATTAAAAAATAAAAATGAAATTATTTAAATTCTATTTTTTCATCGGTGATTCTAATTGGAGCGAAAATCAAGAGTTTTTTTTTTTATTTTAATAATTAGGACTTTGGAAAAAAATAACCGCTCAAAGTAAAAAAATTGAATTAAAATTTAAATAGTATAGATTTCTTGCTGAACGTTCGATTAATGTTCCGAAAACAAGAGACTAAATAATGAAATATTTAAAAAAAATTAAATATCGAAAAAAATTAAAACTTGAAGACATTTTGAAACACATTTCGACAATAGGGGTACCGATGAATATTTTCCGATTATGTAGGTCAAAGAAAGTATCTGCTTATTGTAGTTGATGAACAAAAAATTTGAATACTGAAGGAAAATTCAAAGTCAAGAAACATTTTCTGAAAAATCTCTAGAATATAAGGTAGTAAGATCAAAAAAGTATCTGATTACAGTACTACAAAATTTGAAAAATTCTGTAGGTCAAAAACTCACAGCCGCCGGAATGAAGAAGAATATGTATGTAAGCATGTAAATCATGCTGGTCCAGTCGACAGCTGAGAAGCTTGAAAATGGTGAATTTTTATGTGAAAAAAGAGGTAAAACTTACGAGACACCATAAAAGTCGACAATGGTGTTGGCGATGATCGAATATTGTATCCATTGAGCTCCGTTAGAGCCAGAGAGCAGAATAAAAATCAGCAGGACGAACCATCGTTTTGGGTAGACTTTTCACATTGGACTCTAGAGGCTGCTTCTCGAGCTGAGATTTTGGTTTTTTTTTTGCATTTTCTCAGGTTGTCCGATCTTGCAAGACAAACCATATCAAGTCGGGTAGTCATTGGTTTGACCACTGCGCGAAATCCTCTATCCAATGGGAAAAAGTCATATTGACTTCAAATGGGGTAAAAATCGTCCGATCTGGCAGGACAAGATACGTTCAGTCGGGTAGTCATTGGTTCGACCACCGCGCGAAATCCTCTACCCAATGGGAAAAAATCATATTGACTTCAAATGGGGTAAAAATCGTCCGATCTGGCAGGACAAGATACGTTCAGTCGGGTAGTCATTGGTTCGACCACCGCGCGAAATCCTCTACCCAATGGGAAAAAAATCATATTGACTTCAAATGGGGTAAAAATCGTCCGATCTGGCAGGACGAGATACGTTCAATCGGGTAGTCATTGGATCGACCACCGCGCGAAATCCTGTACTCAATGGGAAAAAGTCATATTGACTTCAAATAGGGTAAAAGTCGTCCGATCTGGCAGGATAAGACACATTGGGTCGGGTAGTCATTGGATCGACCACCGCGCGAAATCCTGTACTCAATGGGAAAAAGTCATATTGACTTCAAATAGGGTAAAAGTCGTCCGATCTGGCAGGATAAGACACATTGGGTCGGGTAGTCATTGGTTCGACCACCGCTCGAAATCCTCTACCCAATGGGAAAAAGTCATATTGACTTCAAATGGGGTAAAAATCGTCCGATCTGGCAGGATAAGACACATTGGGTCGGGTAGTCGTTGGTTCGACCACCGCGCAAAATCCTCTACCCAATGGGAAAAAGTCATATTGACTTCAAATCGGATAAAAATCGTCCGATCTGGCAGGATAAGACCAATTGGGTCGGATAGTCATTGGTTCGACCACCGCGCGAAATCCACAAAAGTGTGCCCGATTTAGCAGAGCTAGAGACATTACGTTAGATTAATTATAAGCTGAATAAAACCATCCGATCTTGCAAGTCACAACACGTCGATTCGGGTTAGTACTTGGGTCGAACCCCCATCAAAAACCTATCGAAAAACAATTCCACTTAACCGGACTTCAATCGCGCACATCCCGTCCGATCTTATGAGACAAGACACATTGAGTCGGTTAGTACTTGGATCAAGTCTACGTGAAAAATCTCACCTGTGAATGACCGTTCAAGCGTTGGTCCTCCATGACTGACGAGCAGTGCGAGTGGCTAGGGGAGGAGCTCGACAAAGAGCCGGAGGTCGCTGCGAGCTCACTGGGCGACCACCCAATAACCGTTGGTGGATTCACGCTTGGTGTACTGGTGATTGGTGTCGACGATGAGGGCTGCAGATTATCGATTTATCGATTGATTTTTTATATCTATCAGAAAACAAATTTTATTCAAACTTTTTGTTCATTTATTGATCTAGATTTTTAAAAATCGATTTTGAAGAAAATCGAAATTTTCTGAGCCTAAAAGTTATTTATCAATTTCTATCAATATCCAAAAATGAAATAAACCCATTATTTGTTTTGCAAAGTTCAGTTTATTCTAATAGAAATTACAATAATTTTTCAATTCACTAAATATTTGACAAAGAAGCTTCACATTTTCAAAACAAAAAAAGCTTTAGAAAACAACTACCTTTGTTATTCGCTCCTTGCCAGAGAAGGTATTCTCAAAATTCCAAATAGCATAAAAGTTTTGACCTACTAATTTTGAACTTACCCACATTTTTCTTAAAAATTGAATTAAAACAGACCAACCCCTTTCAGGATGAAAGTCTTCATGTTTTTGATTATCTCTGATGGCATTTTTCGTCTGGAAAGAAATAGTGTAGAAGTTTGAGAGAGGGAGAGAGAAAGAGAGAGAGAGGAGAGAGAGAGAGAGAGAGAGAGAGCGAGGAGAGAGAGAGAGAGAGAGAGAGAGAGAGATAGATGAGAGAGAGAGAGAGAGAGAGGAATAGAAAGAGAAAGAGAAAAGAAAGAGAAAGAGAAAGAGAAAGAGAAAGAGAAAGATAAAGAGAAAAGAGAAAGAGAAAAGAGAAAGAGAAAGAGAAAGA
>OZ022254.1:14673889-14678889 GCA_963978915.1 Caenorhabditis parvicauda | reverse complement strand
TTTCGGTGATGATTTGACCTCGCTACGTGCAAAAATCTAAATTTAGGGAGCTTCAACCAGCCCACCGCCGAAGCAAATCGATTTCGACTCGCAGACGATTGCGGAGTTGATTTATTCGAAGGTTAGTTTTAAAAAAGCAAAAATTTCTGGGGAGGATCCGATCTAAATACTAACCTCACTCAACATGTCGTCGAGAAAATTCTGAATTTCCTGTTCTAAGAAGACTAAACCTAACAAGAAACTAAAAAAAGCAAAAAAATTTTCCATGGGTCGGATCCGATCCAAATACTAATTGTTCCCAATCATAGGTCCGTTCTTTCAAACAAAATATTTACTTTTCTTTTCTCACTTGGGAGGTTGACTCAAGAAAAAGCAAAAAAGTATGTTTATGGTGCAAGATCCGATCCAAGTACTATCCCATCTCAACATTCTGTCCGATCGTTAAAAATTGATTTCTCACTGGCAAAGAATAACCTTATTGAGAACCCATGAAAAGTCAAAAAATAATTCTGCGGACCGGACCCGATCCAAGTACTATTCCATCTCAACATTCTGTCCGATCTTTCAAAAAAACTGATTTCTCACTTGCAAAGAATAATCTTATTGAGAACCCACGAAAAGTCAAGAAATAATTCTGCGGACCGGACCCGATCCAAGTACTAACTCGGCCCAGCCTTCCTGTCCGATCTTCTGATAGTCACAAATTTCAGGCAAAAAGTGACCGTGTCGCGGCAGTTTTCGATGCCGAGAAACAGAATTACACCTTCCGAAAGATCGTCGAAGAGGTTTTGCAGTCTTTTGTAGTTCAATACCGTAATCTTCAGATGGAAAAACTTGCGGCAGGTCTTTTAGCTATCGGTCTCAACCCGAACGACAGGGTTCTTGTATGTGGTGGTAACCATTCACAGGTTATTGATTTTTTTCGAAGTAATCGATTCAATCAAGAAAGTTTCTTGTTCAAAATGAACGAACACTTTTGATTTTCAAAATATCATATTTTTCAATTCTTTCTCATCATATTAATATTAGAACAAGGGGACCGCCCCCTTTGCGCCGCCCACTTTTCGTGAGGCAAATTTTTGGGTGGTCCTTTTTTGTTTCGATGGGGGGGGGAGAAGAGGAAGGGGTTGTGCAAAAGTGACCGGGACGGGATCAGAACGCGCGTCGAGCGAGTAGTAATCAAACGCTCTAACCATACTCAGGAAAGTAAAACCAAATTAGATCGCGAAATTTCCAAATTAGATCGTGAAAAAATTAAATTAGAATTGGCACGATCTAATTTGGTTTTTTCGCGATTTTTCTCACTTTTTTCACGATCTAATTTACTTTTTTCTGAACGTTTTTTTCTCAAAATACCTTCAAATAATAACAAAAATATGGAAAATTCATCTAAAATAACACAACATGACAACATCAATACAAAAATAGGCATGAAAGTTTTTGTAATAGTCGTCACGTCCTTGGAAATCCTCCTTACTGTTCTTTGACAATCTGGAATAGAAATTGTTAGCTCGAAATAACTATGTTTAATTCACCTTAGTTTTTTTGGTGTATTCAGGAGTTGAAGTTGCGTAGACCACCAGCCATTTTCTCAGAACGCGGTTCCAGTTGTATCAGTACCATCTTCCTGTAGAACTTGCACGTAGAGTCTGAATTTTCTTTTTCATAAGTATCAAGTGGTTTATCGAAGCGCAAAACACTCTATTTCTGGAGACGTAAAAGGAGAATTTGGATATTGAATACTGAAAACAAAACTGATTCCTCAACTCAACTATAGGGAATAAATTGTTCGGCGTAAAAAGATCAAAATTTTGATAGCGAGAGATCATCATATCAAAATTTAAGTAGTTATTCTCTCGTTTAAAAGCAAACATTTGTTTCTTCCCTACATATTCTTAACTTTCACAGATTCAATTCTTTCACTATAATTCCAGCGCAGTCGAATACTCTAGCTCATTCAGATCTCACGTGTCAGTTAATGGTCGTCATATTCTAGTCAGAAAGATGTCATAAAAACGATAAGGGGGACGAAGTATTCTTGAAAATTCTGTTGTTTCTTGAGGTAACTCAACTGGAAATCATACCCTTTCACTGGTTTAGTTACATGAAAAATCCTCCAGTGGTAGTAGAGTGGATGTAACCCTGTGAATCTGTAAAATTATTATTGCTTGAGTAACTTCATAGAACATCTCATATCAAACAATCAAATGACTTACCTTATCCGTTTTCCATTCGCCAATTTTTGGCTGGAATCTTACTTCATTCGTTCTCTGCGGAGATGTAAGTAACTTTTGATATGGGGCAATGTCTGTAATCGTATTCTGATTTGAAGGAGAATCAAAGAGGTCCTTTTAATTGAAACTGTCGCATCAAGAATGTTGAATAAAACTCACCATTCACGTTTCGTCTGTATCAGGACCATTTCTATCCATATTCTCTTCGTGTCGTCTCTGTAAACTGAGATATTTCGTATCAAAAAGACGAATTGCGAGGAAAATGATTATGAACCGAGAATTTTCTTTTTGGCCGAAAAACTGGCTTCACCAAAAACGTACAGAAGCATTTTTAAACTCAAAAGTTCGAATAAGGCAAACTTGTAACTTTGAATTTGCTAGTTAACATTGGAATAAAGCAACAACAGCAGAAAACGCGTGATGAAATGAAGAAGAGAATTCAAAAAAAAGAAACGTGTGAGATTAGCGTAGGAGCACACTTGCACATGGGTTAAGAACTTGTAATTTTTTTCCTTCTTTCAACTTCCAACTTTTTTTTACTACGCTTTTACAATCGAGTGATTTCTGTTCACAATAAAAGTGAAGCCCTAAACTACTTATCAAACATCTAGTCATAACCACAGCACAAAAAAGAACGTATTATTTCTTCATCGCGATAAATAAATGAAGAAAAAGTACGAAGCATCAAATATCGTTGAAGATTGTGAGCGCAAAAAGATTCAATACGTATAAAATCATGCTGAAGTTAGGACCCCACATTTCTATTTCTCTACCTTGCTAGATGTGCACGTTAGAAATGAAAATGCCTCACCCAAAAGTTTGCCTCATAAGTTTAGGTGTAGCAAAGAGGTCGGTCCCATTGTACTATTAATTTTCATACTTTTCTCTACAATTCAAACTTTTATTCAGTAAACTAGATTCATTATGCTCTAATTCTGTCTCCCTTGATGAATTAGAGGAAACTATATGTATCTAGTTTACTCACTGCAATTTTCAAGTGTGCATAACTTTTGAAGAGAGTAAAATTTTCAAAAAATGAGAGATACGTATTCTTATAATTTCATACTCTACCGGAAAAAGTAGTTATCGGATGTGTCAGCCATATCAATTTAGATCTAATTTACCTCATTTAGCAAATTAGATCAAAATAGATCTAATTTACCTATTTTAATTTTTTTCGCGGCATAACTTCTGAAGAAGTAGGAATTTTCAAAATCTGAGAAAAAAGTATTGTTATAATTTTCTACTCTACCAGAAAAAGTAGTTTTCGGATCTTCCCGCCATATCAAATTAGATCTAATTTACCTCATTTAGCAAATTAGATCAAAATAGATCTAATTTACCTATTTTAATGTTTTTCGCGGCATAACTTCTGAAGAAGTAGGAATTTTCAAAATCTGAGAAAAACGTATTCTTATAATTTTCTACTCTACCAGAAAAAGTAGTTTTCGGATTTTCCGGCCATATCAAATTAGATCTAATTTACCTTATTTTTGGAAAATAGATCTAATTTGCCTATTTTCATCTTTTTCGTGGCATAACTTCTGAAAGAGGTGGAATTTTCAAAAACTGAGAAAAACGTATTCTTACATTCTCTTACTCTACCAGAAAAAGTAGTTATCGTAGGTATCGGCCAAATCAATTTAGATCTAATTTGGAAATTTCGCGATCTAATCTGGTTTTACTTCCCTGAGTACGGTCACCGCTGCACATTTTTTGCGAGCGCTGTACACGTGACCACTGGGGGCCCACAAGCTGTTGCATTGGTTCTAGCCGCACTTGCATTAGTCTTCGCCGTGTTTGGATGAGAGAGAGAGAGAGAGAGAGAGAGAGAGAGAGAGAGAGAGAGAGTGAGAGAGAGAGAGAGAGAGAGAGAGAGAGAGAGAGAGAGCGAGAGCGAGAGCGAGAGAGAGAGAGAGAGAGAGAGAGAGAGAGCGAGAGAGAGAGAGAGCGAGAGAGAGAGAGAGAAGACAGAGAGGAAGAGAGAAATAGAGAGAGAGAGGAAGAAAACATTGAGAGAGAGAAATGGCAAAGACTTTGCCTCTAAAAACCACTTCTTTTTCCATTTAAAACGTCGAGATTTGTGATTTTGTAATGAAAAAAAGGAAAAGAGCTCTGAGCGTAGCGAGGATTCCCTACTTGTTAGAGCATATTCCAAACTTTAGGTCCTCATCAGTGCACTAGCATGTACTAGGGCAGGCATGGTTTTTTCTCTGGTGAACCCGAACTTTCCGAATGCTGTTGCTCTTCATAGAGCCTTAGCCCTGGTGAGCTTTTGAAAAAATAGTTAAAATACCATTCAGGGCGAGTTCCGAGCAATAATCGCGTTCAAAGCTCAACACTTTGGAGCTGATTATATCAACTCACTTCTTCTTGAAATCCTGCCGACACTTATGCAGTGTAGGAAAGGTGAGTCACTTTTTGTCCTTGGTCTAGTGGATAAGACGTTGGTCTTTCACCAGCACTACCGAAGTTCGGTCCCATAGAGGGACAATCCGTTTTGTTTTAACTTGATTTTAGGCGCCCTAAAGTCCGAGATCTTGCCAAAGCTGACCCACATCATTCTGGCTGAAGAAGAACACAAGCATGCGTAAGCTTTTGATCTACAAAAAATATTGATGTAAATCTGCTCTAATGCTAATTTTTTTCAGCGGGACCTTCACCCTATCAGAAGTGTTTTTAAAATCATGTCCCGAAAAAATCGCGAAACTTCCTGTTTATCAGAACTGGTCCAGCCACAAGCTGGCATGTTTGCAGTTCACATTG
>OZ022254.1:14606389-14668889 GCA_963978915.1 Caenorhabditis parvicauda | reverse complement strand
GGCAAAGGGGGATGTCACAAGACTTGGAAAGTGTGTCGGAAAAGTTGAAAATGTTGGAAAAGACTTCTGTCATGTTCATTTTTCTCTTAAAAATCTTTCAAATCGACCTGGATGAGAGAAAACCGGCTAAAACCGATACATACATATGTACAACAATTAAGTAAAACTAGCGGAGCCTAGAAACAATGAAAAAAAGATTTTGGGGGGTCAAAAAATCTTCAGGTCAAAAATTTCCTCCAAAACCTTTTCAGTGCAATTCTAGCCGGTTTTCTCTCGTTCCGGTCCATTTTTTGACATTCTTTCCACACATTTCAACCCTTCTTTCTCACCTTCGATCACGTACTCCACGTCTTGAATGAATGACGTGGCGAGACGTGGCAGAATGGGTGTGACCTAGAGCAACTCGTATTGTCTCAAATGAATACGTTGGATAATGTCTCGACAGTCGTTGAACACTCGACGAATGTTTTCTGTGTCGACAGCGCACGTAAAGTGTGGGTAACAGTGATGTCGTCCGTCGCCAGCTGCTGTCGAAATCCTCTGAAATGTGGCGATTTGTCGATTTTTTTTGTGGATTTTCAACATTTTGTCATTTTTCGGTGTTCACCGACTTTTCAGAGTGGAAATTTGCCGTTTTCTGATGGATTTTGGAAAGTTTGCGATTTTTGGGTGTTTATCGACTTCTGGACGTGGCGATTTGTCGATTATTTTATGGATTTTCAAAATTTTGCGATTTTTCGATGTTCATCGACATTTCGGAGTGCAAATTCGACCCTTTTTTGTGGATTTTCGAAATTATTATGTTTTTCAGGATTCATTACTTCTTGCAGTGATAAATTATCGTTTTTTTGTAGATTTCCGAAAATTTTCCATTTCGTTCAAAATTTTCAAAAATTTAATAAATCTCTTTTCAAAACCCCCTTCTTCAATAAAAAAAAGTAATTATATACTGTGATTTCGTTCGAAATCCTAATTTTTCGGAAAGTGGAAATAACCATTTTCTAAACACCTTATTTCTACACCATAAATCCAGTAAAAATTCATTTTTGAGACTTTTTCTCATAAAAATCAAATATTACCAAGAATTCCCCTCGGATAAAATACTTGGCTCGGACTACATCTTTGTCGTCTCCTTGGTCGTAGACAGCGTCGTTGGGTAGTTGATAGCTAGCAAACTCGGGGAAGTACGACTCTAACAGGTATCGTTTCGCCTTGATCTTCTCGGATAACAGATCCTGGAAATATCTCGTTTACATGGTGTAATGGTTAACTGTTTTGTTTTTTGCCCCACGAGGTGGTAGTTCGATTCCTTCATGAGATTATTTTTGTACCCTTCAGCAATATTTGACATTCTTCAATAAAATTTTATCAAACTTCTGAAAAAATGCGTTTTTCAATTCAAAACAAATTTTTTTGCAAATTTCGTATGAAAATAGTCATTTGGACTACATTTTTCATCGCATTTTTAAAGAAAAAATTATTTTCACCTCTTTTTTCTCAAAAAGTAACATTTTAAACTGAATCCCCTAGCAAAACTCGCTCAAACCACACTCTCGGTCCCTGATTCTCAATAAAAAGAAGTGATGAGGAGGATGGGTTGGGTAGAGAGATAAGTGAGCGGCGAGACGCAGAGTGACAGACAAAAGTGTAAATAGGATTCAACGTACATAACAATCGATGCGGAGAACAACAATTTCAGAATGAGGAAAATGCAAAAATTGAATGCTGGGATTGAACTTTTCGTTTCGAATGGGGAAAACGCAAAAACTACCCGCTGGGGTCGAACTTTTCACTTCGCATGAGGAAAACGCGAAAATTGGCTGGCGGGGTTGAAAATAATGGGAAATTGCAAAAATCATCTGCCGGGTTCGAACTTTTAGTTTCTAATGGGGATGAATGTGGATGAGAATGGACTGAGAGATCGGAATTTTCGTTTCGTACGAGGAAAAATGCAAAAATCGATTTGCGGGGTCGAACTATTTGCTTAGAATGGCGAAAAAACAAAAAATGATCGGCAGGGTCGAACATCCAATCTCAAACGAGAAAATGCAAAAATAAGCTGCGGGATCGAACTTTGACAATGTTTCTAGTAAAATCTCACCTGTTTGTTCAGAAACAATATCACTGATATCGTTTTCAACCACCGGTTGTTCCAGATATTCTTGAACAACGAAAGGGATTCTCGCAACCTGAAAACCTTGTTCAAATCAAATTTTTTAAAGTTCAAGTTAAAATTTCGAGAAAAAAAACGATTTTCTATGAGAATTACGTCATTACACCATGAAAAATCTCGAATTAAAAAAAAGAGGTGAATACAGATTTCTTTAAATTTTATGTGAAATTCAAAATTCATTTAGCTTCACAATTTCATCATTTTTTAAAAATCAATTTTCTAAAAGAATAACATGATTTTCTCACAAAATTACTACTTTTCGGTGAGACAATCGACTTTCTGATTGAAAAAAGACCAATTTTCACAAGAATTCGACATTTTTTTCAGTCAAAATTTTTAAAACTCAACCAAAAATTCATTTTATTAGGAAAGAATCAAAAACCCCACCTATTTTGAGTATTGTCCTCCCAGAGGACAAGGTTGTACGAAGATGACGCGCACACGAAAATAATAGCAGTGACGTCATTAAAACATTGAATCCATTTCCGTCGCTCGTCTCGTTGGCCACCAACGTCGAACATACTGTAATAAATTTTGTGAAAAATTAGGCTCCGCCCATTTTTGCCTCTGGGGTTATTCCTGTTCCAAGATGAAAGAGAAAGAGACAATGATCGAATTTCAAAAAAAAATAGACTCCGCCCATTTTCGTCCTTGGGGTTTTTCTGTTCCACGATGAAAGAAAGGGGGAGAAAATGCAAAAACGGTTGTCACTCGAGGGAGATCGAACCTAGATTCTAGTGGTTCGAAAATAGACGTTTTGACAATGTCGCTATACACAGAGAAGCGGAGTTTTGATCAAATTATCGTTTTTTCACTTTTCACACGACTTTTCCGCCAGAAAGAAAACTTACTGAAACCGGACTTTGTCGACTTCAAATTTGGTCTCGAAGATACCCGTGGTCATCACACGACACCGGAGAATGTCCTGTTCTGATGGGTCGTAGGAGGCCTGTTCGAGCTCGTCGAGCTTGTCGAGGAAGCTAAAATTGTTAGTTTCATCTACTGCCCATTCTGTTCTTTTTTGTTTTTGAGTTGAGAAAATGCTAATAAGAATCATCCTCGGCTGGGTTCGAACTCTGGTTTTTCATGTTAAAGAATGAGGCGAGAGAGAGAAAAAGCAAAAAAAAACTACAACGGAAGGGATCGAACCGTCGTCTTTCGGGTTGCAATCCGACATTCACCCACAAGAATGCGAATTTTACACATTTTTCCCACACAAATCAATATTTCTTTTTCTTGATTTCCATCAAAAACTCACTATTTCGCGCAGTCGATCAGCTGATACTCGCTGCTTCGCTCATAGCACGCTTGAACACCTCGGTCCAACCAGCACTTGCGGACATGCAGATAGAATTCCTGGAATTTGGGGCTATTTTTGGTAGATCGTTGGCAAAGGCAACATAACCGCTTCGCATCCGCTTCGCCGACCTCCGCTTCCGTTTTCGAAAGTGTTTGTACTTCGATAAACGTTTCACTTGACACGTTGCGGATCGTTCCCAACGATAGTTCTACCTACTTCAAACACTCTTCCGTAACGATTTTTGAACCTGGGACGAAAAAAGTACGAAAAGTAAAATTTTTCGAACAACAGTAACTGAAATTTGATCTACCCTATGGAATTTTTTTGCGTACACTTTTCAACTGCGTTTACCGCAGTGTGGGAAGCTTTTCATACTCTTTTCAGAAGAAAAATGGTTTTCCTTAAAGTAATGAAGCGGCGTATTGGAACAAACATTTTCGTTAAAAAACAGAAATACATTTATCAAACTGGATTCTGAACCAAGCCCTGCCTGTGTCCAGTGTGGCCCGGTTCATTTATCCAAGTTTGAGGTACTGTCTATTAGCAATAGAGCGTGATTACACACAAGAATGGAAATTCTTACTTTTGGATAGTTATCCTCTGGTTCCGACGTCTCGGCAAGAATATAATCTCTGCTGACGGCTGTACTGGGGTCGTCGAGGGACACTTGTGGATCGATTTCGCACATGGCTCGAAGTATGACCTGTAATGAATGTCTTCATTTTGATTTTTTTTAAAATCAATTTCTCAAAACTTTTGAATCACTAGAACATGATTCTGTCTTTCTGAAGGTTTGTTCTTGTCAATGGACCATTTCGTTGAGTTTTTAGAAGATTTTCTGCTATTTTTGAATCACTAGAACATGATTTTGTCCTTCTGAAGGTTTGTTCTTGTCAATGGACCATTTCGTTGAGTTTTTAGAAGATTTTCTGCTATTTTTGGATCACTACAACATGATTCTGCCTTTCTGAAGGCTTGTCTATTTTTTTCAAACAACAAAAGTCCAACAAGTTTTCATAACAAACAAATATCCAAACTTCAACTGCGTTTTTTTCAATATCATCATTTTTCAGCCCCCCTCTCCATCCCTTGCCAAGACCTCTATTTTGTCTCCCAGTCTGTCTTGCTACAAAACCAGCGTATAATTAGTTGCAATGAAGTGGCAATGACATCTTTGTATATTATTTCGTCTGACTGTCTATACACAGACACTCGAAAAAGGAAAAATAATAGAGAAATGTACTAAAATGAATAAAATATTAGCCTTAAATGATTTTTTCCACTTTTTCTATAAGAAGTTGAAAACAAATCTTTTTCTGATGAAAGGTGATATTTTCATTGTTTTTGAAAGCTTTAAAAACGAACATTTTGAGCAAACTATGTTTCTAACAGAAAAATTTTTCTAAAGAAAGAAAATGTTTCCAAATAAGAAACAGATATTCTTTTGATTCAAAGTGGAATTTTTATCATTTTCGAATGGTTTTTTTACTTCCAGTGAGAAGTTGAAAAAAACTAATATCTGATGAAAAGTGACATTTTCATCATCTTCGAAGGGTTTTTAGGACTTTTTGAGTACACTATCATCAGTTTCTACAAGATTAAAATCTTTACCTGCATCGCATCCCGAACATTCCGCCTGATGTCCTTGATTTTTTCTCGCTTTTCAGCGTCGTTGAATCCGTTGATGTGAAGGATCCGCATCTGCTTCACAATCGTACTTTTTCCGCTTTCTCCTGCGCCGAGGAGTAGTAACCTGTGTGTGGCGCGCATGACCTGAAAATAATAATATTCATAATTGATCATATTATCAATTGACAAATCCTCCGCCCACTTTTCATGAAACCGATTGTTCCCTGAGCGTAGCGAGGTCAAGCGTGACAAATTCTCCGCCCACTTTTCATGAAGCCGATTGTTCCCTGAGCGTAGCGAGGCCAAGCGTGACAAATTCTCCGCCCACTTTTCATGAAGTCGATTGTTCCCTGAGCGTAGCGAGGCCAAGCGTGACAAATTCTCCGCCCACTTTTCATGAAGCCGATTGCTCCCTGATCGTAGCGAGGCAGACCGTGACAAATCCTCCGCCCACTTTTCATGAAGTCGATTGTTCCCTGAGCGTAGCGAGGCCAAGCGTGACAAATTCTCCGCCCACTTTTCATAAAACCGATTGTTCCCTGAGCGTAGCGAGGCCAAGCGTGACAAATTCTCCGCCCACTTTTCATGAAACCGATTGTTCCCTGAGCGTAGCGAGGTAAAGCGTGCTTGTCTTCGAATAAACAAGTTAAATTTAATGAAGAATGTTTTTTTTATTTATTTTAGAACTTTTCTCCTCAAGTGAATTCAGTCAAATCAGGAAACTTCTACTTTTTCCAGGTATACCAGGTTAATCCATGCCAGATTTGGTAAAATTCTAGTCAGATTGGGTATATACCAGGTTTTTTCGACCTAAATGGTCATTTTTTGACAGAACTTTTCCAATTTTCAATTTCCAGAGCTTCATTCTTTCAAATCTTTTCATAGACTAAACCCCGCACGCTTCTTCATTTCGAGTTCTTTCAGTCGCAAACGTTCAGTTGTGGCACAAATTGCTGTAGGCAAAACTCGTTTTGGTCTCTTTTCGACAGAGAAAAAGAGAACGCTTAGGAAACAATGACTCATCTTTATTGTATTCTTTCGTATGGGAAATAAGACATGGCCGTTTTCCGTCTATGAATACGATATGTGAGGACAGAAACATGCACAAGCTACCTCAAACTTGGGTAATTGAACCGAGCTGAGTTTTCGGAACTTCCACTCAAACTGATAAATCTGGGGTGGTTATCTCAAAAAATTAAGTAATCGAACCTTAATAACTAGGAATAGTTCTTTTAAACTAATAAAACTCGCTACTTTTAACACTCCAAACCCTAAACTTGGCTACCGAGGCTGCTCATCATTTCCACGGCACTACTTCGAAACTGATGAATCTGGGGAAGTTACCTCAAATTTCTAGTGGATAATTAAACCGGGACCATTATAATCGCCGTGACTGTACAAAAAGCCACAAAGAAGGTTTTGTATCAACCATTTCTCGCGGCTCTGGAGCGTTTACCTCAAATTTTGGCAGTTGAACCGATATCATTATCATGGTAATAACTGTAGAAATAGTCAAAAAACGAGAATATCGGCATTTAGGGAAACGCGCAGACCACGGACACCGGCAGACCACCTCTTTTTCTAAGCTTAGGTAAGGTTGGGACCCCCTGTTTGAACATAAGCTAAGCCTAAAAATAGTGCTGATTAAGATCCACAAAAAAAAATTGGGTCCCAACCTTACCTAAGCTTAGAAAAAGAGGTGGTCTGCCGGTGTCCGTGGTCTGCGCGTTTCCGTGTTTCCCTAAATGCCGAGAATTTCTGATCAATCACTTTTCGTGCCCCCACGGCTCTGGGCAATTACCTCAAACTTGGGTAATTGAACCGGGTACTTTCTATCCCATGTCTACACCATGAAACCACCATGTGGAGGTAGGGCATGAGTGTGTGTGTGTGTGTGTGTGTGTGTCTCCATGTGTATGTGTGTATGAGAGTGTTTTCTAGCGGGTGGACGAGAGAATGAGAGAGGACAGAGAGACGAGAGCACGGGGTGTGGTGTGGGAGCAGTGCTATTTTTAGAAACATTCGTGTTAATCGATTCTTTTCGCCGAGTGAGAGAGAGGGAGAGAGAGAGACGGTAGACACTAGGCTGGAGAGAGCAACACCACAATTCTCTTTTTTTTCTGCTTCTTCCCACTTTCTCTTTCTCTCTTCGAGGCAAAACGATGGCGATACAGCAGCTGCAGCAGCAAAGTGAGAGAGTGAGAGAGTGAGAGAGAGAGAGAGAGAGAGAGAGAGAGAGAGAGAGAGAGAAAGAGGGGAAAGAGAGATAGGAGACAATCAGAAATAACAAAAAATCAGAAAAATCGCCATTATTTCTTGTGTTTTGATAACAATCGTTGACACAATCGAGGTTTGGGAATCGATTTCATCCCTCAGAAGTCAGAATATTAGGCGCAATTGAACCAATCGGATTTTTCAACAATAAAGTTCAAAATTTCAATAATTTTTCATGTTTCTATCGAAGTATATTCGTCATCTTTAATTGGAGGGTTATCACGAAATTCACACTTCATCGTTCTCTATGAAAATCAATGAAAGCTACAACCTTTCAGTCTTTTTCTCTCTTCTCACTATCTCTGGCGGCTAAAAATAACCTCACGGGCTAAAAATAGAATGCTGATATGATAAAAAGGAAAACATACTTATTACTGATAACAGGTCCGTTACAAGAGATGAATTGATTTTGAAGAGTTTTCGAAAATGAGGAAAAAAACGTGCAGATTGTCATATACACGTAAATGAGAGGTGATGAACATTTTCAAGTTTCAGTTTTTACATAAATGACCAGTGCACAATGCCGTGAGTTTATCGAATCGCAAAAAAAGCAGTTTCCACATTTACAATGTGTTTAAACATTTACTATAACTTGTTTTTTTTAAACATAAAAGCTACTTATAATTGACCCAAATTTTAAAATTGATTACACATCGGATTTGGTATATTTCTTCTGAAACATCAGAAAACTATATTTACAATGGATTTACTTCTGGGAGCCTTAGCCATATTAAAAGGATCATTTTATCGCAATAGTTCTTGAAACAAATGAGGAGAATTATTTGTGTTATATACTTTTCTATGGTTATTCCGATTTTATTTTCATTTAAAACTAAATAAGAAGGCCCTGATATCGCGTCAGTTCCACAAACAGTTCGAAAAAATAATTTCTGTCTTATAGCCGTTTCTGATGTCAAATTTTTAAATATAGCGCAGTTGAAAAAGTACTACTCCTTCAAAAGCCTAGATTTAGCTCGAAATTCTAATCAAAATTTACCTGTTTGTCTTTAGCCAACTGTTCTTCAATCTGCTTGTTGACTTTTCGCGCCTCACGCCCTTCCGCATCCGCGGAAGGCGATACGCAGCCCATCAATCGCATTTCGGTGGACGCCCTATCTCCGCGTTGGTGGGAGTAGTATTACCGTCGACTGATGATTTCCGATGATTCACCCAGAGTTCGCCTTCAAGTTTTCACTATTTTTGGAGATAGAGATAAAACGAGGAAAGAGTGGATGAAACACTAGACACAGGTAGGGCTTGGTTCAGAATCTAGTTTGATAAATGTTCTTTTGTTTTTTAACGAAAAAGTTTGTTCCAATACGCCGCTTCATCACTTTAGGAAAACCATTTTTCTTCTATTTTTACCTATTTTTCTGAAAAGACACACCTCGGCAAAGGCATAAGACAATATAACCGCTTCGCAACCGCTTTGCCGACCTCCGCGTTCATTTTCGAGAGTGTTTGTACTCTAATAAATGTTTCACTTGATATAGTATTTGTGAATTTGGGACGAAAAATAGTAGGAAAAGTAAAATTTTTTGAACTACAGTAACTGAAATTTGATCTATCCTATCGATTTTTGTAAAACGTAAAACTGTCGCTAGAAACAGTCCGCAACGTTCATTATGTCAAATGAAACATTCATTAAATTACAACCAATTTCTAACATGAAAGAGGAAGTTGGCAAAGCGGTTGCGACGCGGTTATATTGTCTTATGCTTGTGCCGAGGTGTGTAAAACGAGGTATGCGTGGATGAAACGACTGACCGCGACGCGTGCAACTGTCTTCGTTACATTGAGAGTTGGAAATAGACAGGATTTTTCGGCATATCTGATTCTGAATTTACTCAGACTACCGTTTTTCTATTTCCAGAAAACAATGATGAATGATATAACTAATCCAAGTGAAATCTTTCAAGGAGGAGCCACACTTCTCAACAGATCTATTCACGGTTGGAATAAAAAAGATGAGTAGTGAGAGGAGCGATCTTGACAATGTGAAATAGTAATATGAAAGAAAACCTCAAGTCACTGACAACTGGTATATGCCGTGAGAATTCAAAGTAAAGCACCAAGACGTTCTTCGAGAGACCATGATCACGAAGCTAACTCTGATTCATATCCGAAAATCTGGTACAGAAACTGATATTCTGATTTCAAGCCAAAATTATACCGCTCCAACACAAGAACATACCAAATAGTACAACTTGGATTTTGAATTGACATTTTGACGACAACACTACACAGAGGAAGATACTGAGATATCAAAACTCAACAGTGCCGTCACGTTATGTACAGACAAGAACAATTGTTCTGGTGTTCGACGACAGTTTTTCATATGTTTAATATACAGGCAGTAGTGATGACAAAAGATCTTCACATCGGTAAAAAGATGCAGTTCAGAATATCTCATTATCGTGGAAACAGATTCAGCATGGATGGATGAGATTCAGTACTGACACATGTGAAAAGAACAGTGAAAAACAGAAAAAGTTAACTCTGCTAGAAAATCATATCAATAAGATTTCGAAAAATGTTAAATCGTTCAATTTTTGGGGTGACATTATGTCAACTTCACCGCATGAGAATCAAGAAGACCAGAAAATAAATCCGAAAACTAGAAGAAGATGCGATGCATAGATGTGTGGGCAATAAAAAAGACTGAAAACGAGCCGAAACAAACGATCGATGATGTCGTTGAACAGCCTACATTTGTTTCCCCACTGAGTTATGGATCTCACAAAGCGACTGGATCTTGTTGTAGTTAGAGGAATTGTACTACTACGAATTATTCCGTGGGGCAAATGTAGTTGTGTACAAACTGCAAAAAAGAAGGCTAATTCGAGGTGAAGTTCCACTTCGGGGAAGAAAAACGAATCAGAGCGCGAGACTGGACGCTATCCAAGACTGAAACATCGTGATTCCTACGTCAAATGAAGAGTAATGCGTCCAATCGAGGAAATTCTGTGGGAATGAGAGGTGAAACACTCATTTTTAGCTTCAAACATCCAGTTGATTCATTGAAATCGAGTGAAGCTGATGAAAATCGAACCGAAAAAATGGTTCAAGTAAAAGCTGCAATGAGGAAACGAGAGTTCATGCGAGGAGTGTAAAAATGCCTCAGCACCCCAGAGCGTTGCTCGATACTTGTCGTCCACCTCTTGGGGTGTCTGTGTCTAGTGTTTATGTGTAATTCTGTCTGGAGTCTGAATGGTGTACACCAAATGGTGGGATGGGTGTGTGGCAGGGTGTTTGTTGTGTCTAGACCCACCAATAGAGGGAAGGAGGAGGAGGAAAGGATGCAGAACCGCCAAGCAAAATGGGCTGCGGCGGGTGGCATTTTCTGTGCAGCAAGCGGTTTTGTGAGTGTGAGTGAGGGTGAGCGGACAAATTTTGTGCCACTCTTTTCTCCCTCCACCCCTCTTCCTCAGCTCTAACCGAATGAGCGCTGCCGCGACGCGTGCCCGAGCGACGCGGCTGCCCGCCGATTTGAACACGATTTTCGCGTATGAGAGCGAGTTGGAGCGAATGAAAGGCGAAGTTGACTCATAACAGCACGATTGCTGTCAGCTGTTTTTTTCGCAATCACGAAAATTAAAACTTGATATGGATTTTTCAACTTTCTCAGACTGTTTCCAATTATGAAAACTATAAGTTTGTTACCAAACAGTTAACTAATTTATTTTATCTTATTTTATTGTGTTAAATGATAACTTTTAAATTTCATAGTATCCAACTCTGAACAGGTTTCTTGTAGATAATCTAGTTTAACACTCGACCTAGGTACTATGATGCGTTTTTCTGCTATAATAAGTGTAAACGCGCTTGATCGACCGGACGATAACGTTTTTAGATTGATCACTCACTTAACTTATCTTTTAACAAAACTAAGAGACGTGACAGCTAAATTTTTATTATTTCTATATTGAATGTATGTATTAAGCTTTGATAAGTAGATTTTTATTTTGAAAAAATATTTTCGAAATTTATTTATTCTGTTTTCTTAAACTCTCATCATTATTTTACAAAAACTGAGATAATTTATAAAATTCACACTGTTCAACAGGAGAAAAATACAAAAAACATTGAATAGCAAGTAGGAAACAATGATGAAACAATGAACTTAAAAAATAAAAATTTTTACACGTTTGAAATATCGATTGATGAGGTTACTGTGAAACTTTGTAGATCAAAAATATCTTCATCATTTTTCTGTCATTCTTTCTTCCGCTTCTTCCTAATTTTCATTCTCATTTCACTCGTTATCATTTTCAGAGAGAGACCATTTGGGCTCAAGTAGAATCGTCATGTCCGGCAGCTCACTTCAGGTACGATTTCATTTCTTGAACGTAAAAATTGTGAATTTTAGAAAGCTATTGAATTGGTGACAAAAGCTACGGAAGAAGATACTGCAGGACGGTATGATTCTGCGATGAGATTCTATGATCAGGCGATTGAATACTTCCTTCATGTGATAAAATGTAAGATTTTCGTTCTAAATTTCCATTTCGAGACAAACTAGATTGCTTTCAAAATGATTTTCAAAACGGAATGTTATCATAAATCGTCCGCAAACTGCTTTAACTTCACTTGCATTTTTGCACAAAAAGCAGGAAGTCCGAACCTCGGACCATTCACAGAAGTTGTTCTTGCAACCTAAACGAAGCTCATCATAAAAGAAAATAACACTGATGTACGCAAAGTGCAAATTGATGATGTTTGCGTTTGATTTTATTATCGTAAATCTGATATTCCAGATGAATCTCAAGGAGAGAAGCAAAAGCAGGCGATCAGAGCCAAGGTAGAATCGTATTTGAAACGTGCTGAACAAATCAAGCAGTTCCTTAAAGACAATAAAGAGAAGAAACCAGTGAAGGTAACTTTTATAAAAGTTTAAATGTGAACGTTATGAATGTTTACATTAGTTATGCTTCTCTTCAGGACGGTGGTAAAGAAAACGACGATTCTGATGAAGATGCCGACAAGAAAAAGCTTGTGGTTCGTTTTGAAATTATCGTGAAAATGTCAAAAGGAGTTATCACTAAAAATTTTTTTGTTGTTCTGACATGTAGATCCTCGATCTCCCATAGTTACAAAACGACGGGAGTAAACCATCTTGTTAAATTGGGGGAAAAAGTTGAACAAGTAACTATATTCGAAAGCTGCTTGTTTTTATATCGGAACAGAAAATTGTTTAAGTTGGTTTCAAGATACCCTTCCAACAGAGTTTTCATATTCTCACTTTCATCTGGTTGATTAGGTATAATCTCGCTATCAATGGATACAGTTACGAAAATAACGAAGTAACAAGATATGTTTTTGAATTTTTTTGAAAAATAAAACAAAATATTAATTTTTAAAAATGCAAAATTGGTAACTATTTTGTTAAATCGAAAATTTTCTATCCAGAACTGGAATGAACCACCAATTCACACCATTGGCTATAAAATTGTTAAATTTGTACATTTACGTCCAAAATTAAACGAACGATGACGAAATGCATCCAACCTCATTCAGGATAAACTCTCCGGTGCGATTGTGATAGAAAAGCCGAACATCAAATGGTCAGACATTGCCGGTTTGGCAGGTGCTAAAGAAGCATTGAAGGAGGCTGTTATTCTCCCAATCAAATTCCCACAACTTTTCACTGGTGAGCTTTGGATTTTGATAAAGGGGGGGGGGGTATTTATTTAAAAAATATATTTAATTTGAATGAAAAAACATGCATTTTCATTTTTGTAACGTTCAATACTTTTTTCGTAATGGTCGATTCATTCCATACAGATCAAGTCAAGTTTATAACATTAAACCTTCTCCTGTTTATATTATAATATTAGTTTAGATCGAGATAAAGGTAGAAATGTACAAAGATTTCATAGTTAGCTATAGATCCTGATATATGTGGAGATATACCAAAATTATCAAAAAGAAACTTTAATGATATTATCTTTTGTGAAGTCTTTCTTGTAAAACCACATTATGACTTTATAATTCTTTTTCATTCGAATTGAAAAAAATCTTTTTAAAAATGGACAAAATTTTGGAACTATTTCATCATTTGCAACTTCTCATTAAAATCTCTTCGAGTTTTGTTATAATTTTTAATTTCTCATCTAATCTCTAAGCATATTCAGAATTTATCGTAAGAAGTATATTTTGAAACGTTTTGAAATAACTTGTATGAAAATAGACGTATACTGGGAAATATTTCATCATTTGCAACTTTCTTTTTATAATATACAAGCAGGTAGTCCTCGCTACGCTCAGAGCCGTTTTTCATTATAAAAACACATATTCAGACCTTTTTATTGAAAAAATAAGTAGTTTTCACTCCCTGTTCGCTTTCACACTCCCTGTACAATTCAAGTACGGCGAAAACTAATGCAATTCGGGCTAGAACCAATGCAACAACTTGTGGGCCCCCAGTGTTCACGTGTGCAGCGCTCGCAAAAAATGTGCAGCGGTGACCGAGTGGTTAAAGCGTTGGATTTCTACTCGCTCAATGCGAGTTCGAATCCCGTCAACTACCGGCCACTTTTGCACAACCCCTCCCCCCACAACCAAAACCAAAAAGGACCACCCAAAAATTTGCCTCACGAAAAAGGGGGCGGGGCAAAGTGGGCGGAGGATTTGTCAATTAATAATATGATTCAAGTTTTGTTATAATTATCTCTTTCACTTGTCCTCTACGCCAGACAATTAAGAATTTCAACTAACCATATTATATCAGTAGAGATAGTCATAAAACAAGTTCCTCCCTTCATGATTCTCTCTAATACCGTCGCAGTCTCATTATTTACAATGAAAAAGTGGACTGAATCGTGAATCTTTTCCTTACAAGGTGCGAAATTTTTGTGATAATCAAGTTTAAACTTTGATCAAATCTTAGCTTTGTACCTACTTAGTGCTTTAAACCCTACCTAACAGCCAAAAGTTTTTGAGGTGTCGACAAGGATAAGTGAAAAATCATGATTCAGTCTACGTTTCCGTACTAAATCATTCGCAACACATATACAGTATTTATTCAAACCCACTAAAAGACACTTGAAAAGACCTATCGGGGTAAAATTTACATGGATCTAGGAATGAGAAAGTGATATGAGCTATGGAAAATTCATTTATTGGCGAAGGGTTGGCACTCGGGTTATACAATGTTTAGGTCAACGGGGATTTTTTCACAGAAAACACGTTTAGTTGACTGGGTTTAGACTATTTTTGAAACAAATTGTGAATATAATCTGAGTTTCTATGAGATCTAGAGCACTTTTGAGATGGGAAGCATTTTTATTCATTTTTTTGTGGGTAATGGGAAACGCAGTATTATGTGATTGGCAGTGAGAAACTTGAATTTGGTGAAAGACTATGAGCTGTTGTTGATTTCATTTATCGTTCAAACACTACGAACATTGTTCTCTCAACTTTTTGAAAGACTGCAGATTGCAGATCGAGGTTTTCAAATTTCATGCGGTGCGAAGTTCCTCACTCCCGTTTATTCAGTATTGCGTATGAGAACCAGTACGTGTAGAGAAATTTCAGTAGGAAAATGTTAGATTTGAAGGTATAAAACGCTCTGGTCGCATCCAATTTTTTTTCAAGGGCGTTACCATCAAAACCTCTTTTTTAGGCCTGGGTTAGGTTTGAGTCAGCTTAAGATTCAACCCAAGCTTTAAAACGAGGTGATGGGAATGTCCCAAGAAAATTTCTGGATGTTTAAAATTTTGTTTAAAAAAAAGTTTTAAAAACGGGATGCGTTTTACTAGTTTTACCGAATTCAAATCAACTGTGCCTGTATGCTTGCTTGTTGTGCCACGTGATGGTATGCCCCGGGCGGTGCCTTGTGAGTCCGCGCAGTCAATGCCATGTCCTCTTCCTTGATGATAAACAAACTGGCACCGTAGAGGATTGGAGCGAAGATGCACGGAAGGTACGTACAAGCCATACAGATACACGGCCAAATAGTGTCCTGTGAGAGTCTGAGTGGATCGTTGGGGTCGAGTAAGGCGAGCACGTAGAATGGCACTTGGCAGAATGGCCTGAATTAAGATTTCTCATGAGCTTAAGTATGATGAGGTGCCTGAAGAAATGCGAGTTTCTTTGTTTTTGATGTAATATTGAGGAAATGGCGTAATCGATTGGAATATGGTCAAAAGCAACGTCCTCAGAGAAGACAGTATCATTTTTCATAGAAACAGCCGAAATATAGGCGGCAGATTTGAGGTTTCTGAGGTCCCAAGTCTTCAGAAAGCCTAGTATTCCATGTTACCCCTTCGGCCCACTGGTAATGATTTTCCATTCAAAAAAGGATGGAAGTTACGATTTTTAAAAAGAAGAAAAAAATGTAACTCACCCTATAAGAAAAGCGTAGATCAAGAACCGGCTCCTGTACAACCCCAATGATTGGAAGACGATCGGACTGTGAAAAAGTATCTGTAGGATCCGGAAGTAGGCGTAGCTAGCGAACGCTGCGGGAATGAACACGCCGAAAATGAGGACGTAGGAGAGGAACTTGAGCCCAGAGTCTGTATGACTAAAAACACAAGTCCGAAATCCAGGACCATAAATGACAACGTGTCCATTAGTCAGACTAGGCAGCGCCAGGAACATGCTGATGGTCCAGGACAGTGCGCATAGTCGCCCAGGGGATAGTCCGAAAAGTTGTTCGTAGTGAATCCTAGCGAAGGTCAAAAGATGAACACCGGCAATGCAGAGGTTCATTAAAGCCATCACGGTCCAGATTGTGACAGTTAGAGATACCTGTAATGGACTTTTTTGTTGTTTTGAGGGGTTTAAGATAATAATAAGATGCAATTTAATTATACTCTGGTAAATTTAAGCAGCTTCTAGAGTTAGAAAGTTCTAATTCACTTGCTTTTAGAGACACCTTCAATGGGATTTCTCAAAAACTCTTTGTGGATTATTTTTAATGTGCATTTAATTTCAAAAAAGTTACTGTTAGGAACATTTGTAATAGAATTTTTGAATCAATGACTTTGAAAAATAGTTTATCTCCTGAAAAATCAATTTCCATAATAAGATGGTGCAATTTGGTTGTACTTTGGCAACTTTGAGCAGTTTCTAGAATCATGAAGTGTTGATTCAAATGACTTTTCGCGGATAATTTAATGTTTTTGTGGGGAAAAGCCCCACATATATCGCTAGAAGCATGGCCGTTTTCAAACGCGCTCTAATCTCAATTTTGCAGAATGAGTACGGTAACCCCCCCCCCTTTTTAACCAATTTTCTAGTTTTCGAAGTTTCAGCAACAAATGAAGATTGTGAAAGTCGAGATTCGTAGGGATGCCCTCCACACTCCCAGTAAGGAAGTTGTGGCTCGAAACAAAAGGTGCACATGTTGAATTCAAACGTTAATTATCGTTGGCTGGATGAAAAGTGACATGTTTTTCAATCATTCTCTCTCGCTCTCGCTCTCGCTCTCTCTTCTCTTTCCTCGACCTCAAATTGCTTATTTTCATGCCAACTCGACTGCCAGTAGGCGTTTAAGCCTTGAGAACACTCATTGAATACAAACTCTGAAGCCTGCGCTTTCACGTGCGACAGCAGGTTAAGCAAGACTGAAGGAATCTGATACAACATGAGTCGAGTGCACGCTGTAACACTATCGGCCATTCCAAAAATGGGCGGGACCACTAAGGATGGTCGGTCAAAAATTGCTTACTTGAAAAATTTTCAAACTTTAACTACAGTTTCGATATCAATACTCAGCCGAATACATGGAAAAATGGTTGAAAATACCAATAGACGGCTGCAAAGCGGTCAACCGGAGCGGAAAATTAAATCTATTGATTGAAGTCGACAGATTCGCGCCTTTTTAAAAACTCAACCCCACTCGATTTTTTCGTATCTTGGTGCGCCGTGGAATGTTTATGTGACGTAGGATCTTCAACTAAATGTACTCTGAACAGAAGAGATCTAATAAGATGTAAGTCATACGATTATAATTTAAATCTTTTCTTTGTAAACCTCGCGAGTAACAAGATTTAAGAATGTTAGGCGACGGAAGTTGATTGTGACCTCTCTCTCTCTCTCTCTCTCTCTCTCACACGAGCGAATGAAGTTCTTTTCCGACGCCTCATACTTTGGAGTAAAAACATGAGTGCAACATGAGTCATAATTCTACATGACTCATTATAGCCCCGTTGTACCTTCAGTGTAATTTGACTGCATAAGAAAAGAAAAAACACAATCCCGACAAGAGGACTGATTAATTGCCATCCGCAGATGTTCTCACTGCAGGTTTCTAAGAAATTGGATTTTTATATATCTTTTTTCTCATGTCTACTGAAAGAGTGGAGTATGAAAGGAGCTAACTGCATGTTGAATTATAAAATTTGACATTTGGCCAATATTCCATTCGTGACGTCGCTCGACGAGAGGCTTATTCAATTACACGTCTCATCGAGCTTTCCATATTTTGAGTTGTGGAAAAACATCAACATTTTTCCTATTAGAAGAAAGTGTTAGAATTTCGTTCATTTTTCGCCTAGAAAACAAAATTTCACCTGTACTCGGCACAGCATGTTGTAGTTCTGGAACAGATTCACTCCAGAAGCGACATTGTACAAGGAAGGTGGGACGAGGAGTAAGAGCGCGACAATGTTCGTTATGCAGAGATGCGCGATAAATTGTGAACTGATGAAGTTCTTATAAAGCTTCTGACACGCAATGTAGACGACCAGAATCACGTTGCCAATAACCCCGATGACAGCAAGAACTGCGAACAGGACTGCAAGCAGGGGGGATGGCATGGATGTGTGAGTCGCCATGGCGTACGCTTCATCAATCTCCGAGCTGTTGAAGAACCCGGACATGGTGAACTCGGCGGTGACAGACGAGGAAAAGAGTAGTAGTAGTAGTAGTAGTGAGAGCGACAACGTCAGCATGATGATGGTGTAGTACCAGCAACTGGCTGTTGTGGTCTATATGCCTCAGAAGATCGCAGCAGTGTGAAAAGCAGTGTGTGTGTGAGAGAGAGCGCCTGCATCTTTCTCTCTCTCTCTCTCTCTCTCTCTCCACACGTCTATCTGGCGCGCAGAACCCTCAGGGAGTCGAAGCTCACCATGAGCTCACTCACACAATGAGGTCTGTCTCGTTCTCTAACCCCCCTGCATCTCTAATCTATCGTAACCTCACTCATACGTGAAGACACAGCTGTGTTTTCGAATACTTGTGTTTTTTCTCATTGAGTTCGATTTGAGGGCCATTTCTAATTTTCGTCCATGATTAAAGATTGAAAATACGAGGAAAACTGAAAATTATACTAAATCTATGATATTTTGAAGTATTTTCCTCTTTTCATAGAGAAAAAATTGTAGATTCAATACATTATTAAGATCAGAATTCATAGTTGTGGCATTCTATGCCAAATACCGTGAAAAAAATAAAAAGAATAAATGATCCTCAAGTCTAGAGTTGATCATGTTCAGTTCAAAAATATAAGATCACATAGCTTACTCTACCTTTAAAAAAGTCTGGCCTCCGTAAATCGGGTACTTAGTACCGTAGCAGTTTTGCCGACTCAATTTTTTTCTAATATCGTACTAAATATTTTGAGTCTCTGAGTACTAAATACAGTCTGTGTCAATGAAAGAGGACCACCTACTTTTTATCCTCTAATTCCCCGCACAGTTAATTTTCAAAAAACTTCTCTTGGTGGTACATTGAGTTTCTTAAACTACAACAGTATGCAGATAATCAGATGAATCGGTTCATCCAATTCCAAATTGTAAGCAAAAGTATGAAAAAACGGTGTGTCAGAAAAAGAGGACCACTTTTCATACTATACTTTTTGAGTTTTGACCAGGCCCAAAGTTTGGTATTTTTTGTCAATAATGTTTTCTTGACTCCAAATCACAACAACTAAATGGAAGGTATACACAGCGTAAAATTGAGAAAAAAAGAAAATTTCCAGAAATTTCCGGAAAATGACAGAAAATGGCTGAAAGTCAATGTGAAAATGATAGTATTAGAAAAATTGTTGACAGTAAACGGGAAAAAAGTTACGTGATTTCAAACTGAGAAGAGTCAGTCAGTCAGGCAACTTTTTGATTTTGAAAAGACGAAAAAATGCTGAAAATGCAACAAATTTGAAGATGTGACCTCGATTATCGTTTCACAAGTCCGCGAATTCCAAAGAGCCAACTGATTTTTTGCCTTGGAATATTACTTCTGATATTATAGAGTATGAAAATCCTTAGTTGGGGGGACATACTCACGAATAACGCGAACCCAAGTTGATTGAAAATTTTGAAGAAATTATAGCAGCGGTGAAAAATTTAGTGAGTTATGTTTGTGGTCATAATTTTGTACAAACATTAGCAATTACTCCAAGTTTGTTTTTAAAAATATTTCGAATGTTTACAATTTTTCTGAAATTCAGAAAGTCAAGATTTTCAGAATGCTTTTGGATCTATTCGTTTTTCACAAAATACTTCGGTTAAGATCACTACTTCAAACTCGTTGTCAAACTTCAATCAACTCGGGTTCGCGTTATTCGTGAGGATGTCGCCACAAGTAAAGATTTTCATACTCTATAATATCAGAAGTAATATTCTAAGGCAAAAAATCAGTTGGCTCTTCGGAATTCGCGGACTTGTGAAACGACAATCGAGGTCACATCTTCAAGTTTGTTGCATTTTCAGCATTTTTTCGTCTTTTCAAAAGCATAAAGTTGCCTGGCTGATTGACTCTTCTCAGTTTGGAAGCAGGTAACTTTTTTCTAGGTTACTGTCAACAAGTTTTGATATACTATCATTTTCACATTGACTTTCAGCCATTTTCTGTCATTTTCCGGAAATTTCAGGAAATTTTCTTTTTTTCTCAATTTCACGCTGTGTATACCTACTATTCCATTTAGTTGTTGTGAAGTAAGGTCAAGAAAACATTATTGACAGAAAATACCAAACTTTTGGCCTGTTCAAACCTCAAAAAGTATAGTATGAAAAGTGGTCCTCTTTTTCTGATACACCGTTTTTTTCATACTTTTGCTTACAATTTGGAAATGGATGAACCGATTCATCTGATTTTCTGCATACTGTTGTAGTTTGAGAAACTCAATGTATCACCAGAAGAAGTTTTTTTGAAAATTAACTGTGCGGGGAATTAGAGGATAAAAAGTAGGTGGTCCTCTTTCATTGACACAGACTGTATTTTGAGTACTGCAAATATATGGAACGAACCGATAATCGAGAAATTATGATTATTTAAAAAAAAAGTCGCAGTACTAAATCTCATAGTACTGCAAAATCTTTTGAGAATCGCGCTAACTTTTGGTCTACATTTTCAAAAAAAAATTTTACTCCACCTTTTCCAGGAAATAGAAAACCATGGCAAGGAATCCTGCTGTTCGGCCCACCAGGAACAGGAAAATCGTACATTGCAAAGGCGGTTGCAACCGAGGCAGACAACTCGACTTTTTTCTCTGTCAGTTCATCGGACCTAATGTCCAAATGGCTCGGTGAATCGGAAAAGTGAGATTTTACTCAATAAAATTGGAAAAAATAGACTTTGAGTTGTTTTTCTTCTTACAAAAGCATATTTCAAGGTTGAATCATTGCAAAAAAAGAAAGTCATCGTAAGAAACTATAATTTTACACTCTTGAAGTGTAGAAATACCAATTTTCTATACATTTTTTCAACTCGAAACACCCTCAAAAGAAAAATATGAAATGCTCAGTGGATAATAAAACATTTTCAGACTGGTGAAAGAGCTTTTCGCCCTTGCAAGAGAACAAAAACCAGCGATTATCTTCATTGATGAGGTTTTTTTTCTCGATTTTTGTTAAATAATGATGAAATTGATAAATCGCATAGAAACATCACTATTATGCCATTTTATCTTTGAAGTGCCTTTATAATACAGAAATAAACGAGTTACAGTAATCCTCTTACTGTAACAAAAAACTAGAGTCCCACTGTCGCGATAAAAAATTACAGTTACGCTCCCACTGTGACAATAAAAAACTGTAGTAACTTCGTATGGGGCAATTAAAATGGTTAAAATTACCCTCTCACTGTAGCACAAATCTAAAGTAACCATCCTGCAATAGGTAACTACAGTAATCCACCTACTGTGGAAATGAAAAAGTTACAGTAACCCACCTGTTATGACAAAAACAGTAATTGAACATTTCAGATTGACTCTCTGTGCTCTGCTCGTTCTGACAATGAAAGTGAATCGGCTAGAAGAGTTAAAACCGAATTCATGGTCCAAATGCAAGGGGTTGGCTTGAACAATGAAGGAATCCTGGTCCTTGGTGCAACAAACATTCCATGGATTTTGGATGCGGCTATCAGGAGGTAATTTTTGCTATGAAAAGTGTCCAAATGAAGATTTCAATTAAAAATTGACAAATAACTGGTCAATTCAGGCTAGTTCTGGTAAATATCAGCAAAAATTAGACCCACTTGGGAGGACAAAACTTGCATTTACCAGAACTGGTCAGGATTTACCTGGATTTTGTCGATTTCTAGAGATTTCTGTGTACTAATGGAATCGAATGAAAAAATGGTCATCAACAAACTTTTAATAAACTAATCTGGGGAACAATTCTTAATATTTATAGAGAAAACGAGAAAAACAGGTTAAAACATCAACAAAAGTATTTTAAAACTAAAATAATGAGGTAAGTGCGCTCCGCGGAGGGTCTTGCAAAGCGGCTGCAAAGCGGCTTCATTCACTTATTCCGATCCCCAATGTGGAAAAACTACTTTTGGAAATTCAGACGTTAGATTCGTTTGAATGACAGATCGTCTCAGTGACCACGGGTCTAGCACAAAATATTAATTGAGTCCAACGTTTCGGCCGTCAAGCCATCTTCAGGGACAGTAAGTTACCCCAAACCAGGGTGATTGAATTTTTGAAAACGGTTTAATTGCCCTAGTTTGAGGTAACTTACTGTCCCTGGAGATGCACATAGCTTCCTCTACCTGTAAAAAACTCTGGCCTCCGGAAATCGGTTACTTAGTACTGTAGCAGTTTCGCCTTGAAACACAAGAACGATTTAAGTAATGCGCCTTCAATTTCAAGAAGAATAATAATTTAAATCCACAAAGATCTAACTGTTCGTTGTGAGAGTTATCGTACTCATTCTGCAAAATTGAGATTAGAGCGCGTTTGAAAACGGCCATGCTTCTAGCGATATATATGAGATGGCTTGACGCCGAAACGTTGGACTCAATAAATGTTTTGTGCTCAACAGGTGGTCACTGAGACGATCTGTCATTGACACGGTTTTAGTTTTTCCTCTTCTGGAAAATTGATATTCTCCCAAAACACATAAAGCAAGAGGAAACTGTAGATATACTTGTGAACCCATTACGTAATGCAGCCTCGGATTTTTGGAAACTGTAGATATACTTGTGAACCCATTACGTAATGCAGCCTCGGATTGACAAATTTTGCAAATTCAGACGTTTCGAGAAGAGAATCTACATCCCACTGCCTGACCAAATCGCGCGAAAAGAAATGTTCCGTATTGATGTTGGCAAGAATACGAACAACCTGACCGAACAGGACTACAAAGTGCTGGCAGAAAGGACTGATGGATATTCAGGATATGACATTAGTATCCTGGTCAAAGATGCTCTCATGCAACCGATTAGAAGAGTACAGTCAGCAACTCACTTCAAGTATGTTTTGAGAAAAATGCTATAATTATGTTACAAAATTATTTGTTTAGTCAAAAAATTAGATCTAATTGAATTATAATTGTTTCAGAATTCATTTTGAACCGACAAATTTTCATTTTTTCCATTCTTTTTCGATTTTTCTATCGAAAATCTGGGACGAATCTGGGACTCTTAACAATCACTACATTTTTTCAAATTTACTTTTTTCTATCCAAAATATTTATACCACGAATATCATTATTTTGATTAAAATTATTTTTTTAGTTCAACTTTCACTTTTTATCAGAAAATTCAGTTCTAATTGAGTTATATTTCTGGTTTCATAATAGATTTTGTACGATTGAAAAATTCATTGATTTGAACTAACATTACACGTAACTTCCTTTACCTGTAAAGGTCGACATAGCAGTTTTTGACACCGGTTCTATCATCTTCAGCGTATTTGAAAACCTTGAAATCCAGTCAGACCTTACAATTTCGTGGGTTCTTGGTAGCATTCCCATGTTAGTACCGTAGCAGTTTCGCCTTGAAATACAAGAACGATTTACGTAATGAGCCTTTAATTTCAGAATGGACTGAAAGTAAGAATAATAATTTAAATCCACAAAGACCCTACCGTACTCATTTTACAAAAACGAGACTGGCGCGCGTTTGAAGTCGGTCAGACTTTTTGCTAGAGATGTGCATTATTTTTTTTTGATTAACTTACATTCTTTTTCAGAACATTAGCTATAATTGAACGAATATTATATTCTAGAAATAATCTGAAATCGTTATTAAAATATCCGCTTTAACTCTCTTCAATGATGTAAATTTTTTGAATATCAGACACATTTGGCAAATTGCATTGAGATAAATGCATTAAAAAAGATTTTCACTTAATACGAAAAAGTAGACTGAATCATCGAATCAAGAATCATTTCCTTACAAGGTGAAACATTTTTTTTGTGATAATCAAGTTTAAACTTTGATCAAATCTTAGCTTTGTACCTAACTAGTGCTTTGAACCTTACCTAAGCCTAAAATTTGAGGTGTCGACAAAGATAAATGAAAAAATATTCATGATTCGTGATTCATGATTCATGATTCAGTCTACTTTTTCGTATAAAATAAGATTTTCAGTGCATTTGCATAAACAATCAAATCGTTTTTCTCATATTTTCATCACATTTTAGAGAATTTTCGAAACACGAAAAATTATGATTTTCGAAACTCATGATTTTTGAGAAACGAAAAACACGATTTTTGATAGGGCACACTGCACATATCTAGCAAAAAGTCTAACCGATTTCAAACTCGCGGCAGTCGCGTTTTTGTAAAATGAGTACGATAGGGTCGGGACTCTCACAACGAACAGTTAGATCTTTGTGGATTTAAATTATTATTCCTACTTTCAGTCCATTGAAATTAAAGGCGCATCACTTAATCGTTCATGTATTTCAAAGCGAAACTGCTACGGTAACTAAGTAATCGATTTACGGAGGTCAGACTTTTTTACAGGTAGAGAAAGATATGTGCACTGCGGCAAACGCAGTTGAAAAGTGTAAGCAAAGAAAGTCGATATAGTAGCAGTGGTCAATGGGAAGAAATTGGAACTATCCGAATGAGCATGTAGAGTAACACACAAACACAAAGTCGACAGAGTAGATCAAATTTCAGTTACTGTAGTTCATAAAATTTTACTTTTCCAATTTTTTCCCGACCCAGATTCACAAATCGTAACGAAAAAATGTTTGAAGTAGGTAAAACTATCGTTGGGAACAGTCCGAAACGTTCACTATGTCGAGTGAAACATTTATTAAAGTACAAACACTTTCGAAAATGAAAGCGGAGGTCGGCAACGCGGTTGCGAAGCGGTTTTATTGTCTGATGCCTTTGCTGAGGTGTGAAATGCGTTTAAAAAAAGATTTTTAGTGCATTGGGATAAACACTCGAATCGTTTTCCTCATATTTTTATCACATTTTAGGGGATTTTTAAAACACGAAAAATTATGATTTTTCGAAACTCATAATTTAAAAAAACGAAAAAACACGATTCTTGATAGGGCACATATCTTCCTCTACCTGTAAAAAAGTCTGACCTCCGTAAATCGGTTACTTATTACTGTAGCAGTTTCGCCTTGAAACACAAGAACGATTAAGTAATGCGCCTTTAATTTCAATAGACTGAAAGTAAGAATAATAATTTAAATCCACAAAGATCTAACTGTTCGTTGTGAGAGTCCCGACCCTAGGGTAGGCCTACCGTACTCATTTTACAAAAATGCGGCTGGCGCGCGTTTGAAATCGGTCAGACTTTTTGCTAGATATGTGTAGGGGTTCCGATATGGAATGGAAAGTATTCATACCCCCTCAAAGGTAATGCAGCCCCATGTAATGGCGATTTTGGAAAAAAAAGGAGTCGCCAACCACCAAATCCTGGTGGCGGAAATTGCTATATTTTGAGTTCTAATGACTTAGCTCCCATTAAAATTAGAAAGTTGAATATATTAAATTCAAAGAAAACCTTTCAGACGTGTTTCCGGCCCATCGCGCAAAGACCCAGGGACTACCATCCATGATCTTCTGACCCCGTGCAGCCCTGGTGATGCGGCTGCAATTGCGATGAGTTGGCTGGACGTCCCATCGGACAAGTTGGCTGAGCCGATTCTGACCATGGTTAGTTCATTCTAATAAAAAAAAACACGTAGTCCTCGCTACGCTCGTCTTACATCGATCGCACGGTGTAACACTTCCGGCCTCCCCAAAAAGGGGCGGGACAACCAAGGATCACACCGAGCAGTAGATAAGTGTCGGATCAAGCAGCGAGGGGAGCCGACCAATAAGCCGCGAGCACAAACCCCGCCCCTTCGTGAATCCTGCACCGCTGTAGATCAAATTACAGTTACTGTAGTTAAAAACTTTTTTCTCTGACGTTTTTTTTTTCAAAATTCATGATAAAAAGCTAGTTACGAAGGAAAGTTACATGATTTGCAATTAAAACAAATTCGCTTGTTAACTTGAGAAAAGTAAAAGAGAAGGATGAAAAAATATTGATGTGCGAACGTGCCCTATAGCGAATTTTCGTTTAAAGTTGCGTGCAACGCGTCTAATCGATAACGATCACCTTTGTCTTGGTGTGAGGATGATCGGTCAAAAATCGCTTACTTGCAAAATTTTCAAATCGAGAGATTAACTACCATTTTGATATCAACACTGGTTAGTCTCCTCGATTCTAAAACAATTTTCTTGTTCGATAAGGGCTAAATTGAGCACAATACACTAGGCAAAAATACCAATAGACGGCTGCAAAGCGGTTATCGGGAGCGGAAAATCGAATATATTGATTGGGATCGACTGATTCGCGCCTTTTTTTAAAACTTCGCCCCACTCTATATTTTTGATCTTGGTACACCGTGTATGGTTGAGCCATCAGCCTTTTATGAATTCTCCAGTCATAACTAAAATACATGACCCTCATCTCTCTCTCTCTCTCTCTCTCTCTCTCTCTCTCTCTCTCTCTCTCTCTCTCTCTCTCTCTCTCTCTCTCTCTCTCTCTCTCTCTCTCTTTCTCTCTCTCTTTTACTCTCTCTCTCTCTCTCTCTCTCTCTCTCTCTCTCTCTCTCTCTCTCTCTCTCTCTCTTTCTCTCTCTCTTTTACTCTCTCTCTCTCTCTCTCTCTCTCTCTCTCTCTCTCTCTCTCTCTCTCTCTTTTTTTTTTCTCTCTCTTCCTCTCCCTCCCTTCCCCCTCTCTCTCTCTCTCTCTCTCTCTCTCTCTCTCTCTCTCTCTCTCTCTCTCTCTCTCTCTCTCTCTCTCTCTTTCTCTCTCTCTCTCTCTCTCTCTCTCTTTTCTCTCTCTCTTCCTCTCCCTCCCTTCCCCCCTCTCTCTCTCTCTCTCTCTCTCTCTCTCTCTCTCTCTCTCTCTCTCTCTCTCTCTCTCTAAAGTGGGCGAAGCAACGTAGGCAGTCCTTTTTTTCTATTATTATTAAAATTATTTTCGCGCCCCAGGTTCTGGAGTTCACAGTGTATCAAGTTCAAAGAAATTAAGTGGGCGGAGTCGCAAAAAGTTTCTGTTACACTTTTCAAGAAAACTAACCGGTATTAACATCGGAAATGTATACAGGGTAACGATTTGAAAATTTTGCAAGTAACGAATTTTCAACCAACCATCCTCGGTCCCCGCACCCCCGACACGCCCACTGAAATAACCAAAGTGTGAGACACTGTGAAATCCGATCGTTCTTGGCGTTTTTCAGAACAAAATGGCGGGAAACGATAGAAAAAACACTTGTACAGTTCATTTTTTTCAGCAAGACATGTCCCGATCGCTGGCCACAGTCAAACCAACCGTCAACGGAGCAGATCTCGATAGGCTTGAGAAATTCAAGAACGACTTTGGGCAAGATGGCCAGGACTAACTATACTACTATCAGCCTTTGTTGCAGTATAACTTATTCAATCGATGTTTTGCCCCATCAATGTCTTCTTTATGTGTTTTTCTTAAACGGGCTGCTTCAACCTATTTTGTCTTCTATTTTTAGCCTCTTTTCCCATTGAAACCCGAGATGCACGATTTTATGTAGAATTCTGTAAATAAAAATGAATAATACTAAATTCGTATTTTGAGAATTTGTCATGCAAGAATAAACACGTCAGTTATGCAATGTTTCTGATGAAGGGGATATAATTGTTTGAAACAGAATGGAAAAAATAAAAGTAAAAATTAAACTCGAGATTTCTACAGTAACTTTTGATCTACTACGTTTTTTTTATTTTCTCATTCTTTCTCTTTGTTTTTCGTTTTCTCCTCGGAAACTTTTTCCACTCTGGGTTGATATTACCTGATCGAAAGTTCATGTAAAAATTGTTCGCAATTTCGAAAAAAACTTGTATTTTGACGTGAGTGGAACACTCATTTCTCTCTTTAATTATGAATCAAGTGAGTCTTTGTTTGTATTCGTTCGTGATTTGTCCATTTCTAGGGTGATTTGGAGCTTCCTCATGTAGTCCCTCTCTACAGAGTGTCGGAATCTATGCAAAAACTGAAAAATGAGGTTTCGTTGTCTTTTCTTGAATTCAAAAAGTTTGAGTTGAATAACACTGTTATGTCCCGAACCTTTGTGTGATTTTCATAGTTCAGAATGAGAACATCGCAAAAGAAAAGTCGTCCGCAGCACTTGAGTCGATTACATCGTGGAAGACGGCTTTGCTGAAAGAGCGGAAAGAGGTTTTTTTTAAATCCGATAATTTTGTCTAATACAATAGTGTTGAAAACGTGCGTCGTGTCCTTATTTCGATCTGCAATCTGCATCCAACAGTAATTAACCTTTTATAATAAGCCTAGCTGAGATTCGGAAAACAACTTTCGTGAAGGTCCGAGTGTGGTCACCGAGTTTCACGGAATTCTGACTTCCGCCTTCCGACTTGCGTTTTTTTTCACTTCCGACTTCCGTCAAAAGATTTTTCGTGAAAAATGACGAAAACACCGTGAAATCGTTTCTACTCAGTCTGGAATTGACCTATCACTTGTTGAGAATGCGCGGATATACAATATCTCTGGGTTTTTCAACTTTTTTGCACTCACGACTACCGTTGAAAAATTCTACTTCCGACTTCCAACTTCCGCCTTCCGACTTCCGCCCTTTTTTCACTTCCAACTTCCGTTTTGAAAAATTTTACTTCCGTGCAACTCTGATGGTAACGCATGTAAACTAAAAGAAAAAGTAAACGCCTGGCCAAATATTAGACAAAATCGTCGCGTCTGGTTTTTTATGTGATATATTTATCACATTAATTTTCCAGATTGATATTCAAGTCGAACAATTGAAGTCTCGCAAGGAGAAACTACGGGAGAAGCAAGAGAATATAAAGAAAATTTACTCTGCGCTTCGGATGAAGCTGGATGAAGTTCGTGAGTTTCAAAAGATCGAGTTTGAGAATGCACGGTTTTTCAGAAAAGTCCGACGTCATGAACTGTCCCGATGTGTATACTGCGAGAGAGGTGGATAGTAATGGTGAATTTTCAATATTTTAAAGTTATGAACCATTATTCACGTCTTGTCGTAATGAATGAGTTGAACACTCACGTTCACTACACTCAAATAGTTTTCACCTCGCTTAGCACTTCTTGTGGCCCTATTATGGTATAACTATGACAAACGTGCCACTTTTCTAATCTCTGCCGTTTTTTCCGAGCGTGAAAAACGTGGCTAGGAACATCTCGATTTCCTCTTATGTTGTATGCTTTGGTTGAACATTAAGCAAATCCGAACATGATCTAGACCTTAATCATAAAATTTTAACGGAAGTAGAAGTTGCAAGTGCAGAAAATGCAAATGAATCTAGAAATATTGTATCGCTAGTCACTCTTTAGACGAAATAGACTGAGTAGACAACGGTTTCATTTTTTTTCAAATTTGTTTCAGAAAAGTAAAAAATTTCGTGCACATCTTCCTACTCACTGCTTAGAGATGTACAAACTCTAACACACTCTAACATTATCACCCTATCTCGCAACCTCTGCGTCTCGCACCCTGACGTACTTTCTCCTCCTGGCGCTAGCACGATCTGGTATCAGGAAGTACAGTAACTTGCAAATTTTACTTTTAATTTTTGTATGGCATGTTCAAACTTTCTGATTTTGAGCATAGAATCTGTTCAGGACATTTGAATTCTTGAATAGCCGTACGAATGTTTAAAAAAAAGACAAATAGAATTGGAAATGGAAAGTTCTTTGATAAAATAAGAAGAGAGTATCGATTAAACCTACACAAAACGCTCTTTAATCGAGAATTTTCTCTGTGCTCTGTCATTCTCGGTGCAGGAAGATGTAGGACTTGCCATTCTTTGTTTCTGCAAAACAAAAAAGAAAGTTTCAGAAATGGAATCATCGTAGAAGCAAATCACCTGCCAATCTAAATAAATGATACACTTTTTGTCTTTCCACAGTCTCGAGTTACACAGAACGCGCGGCTCCTCGCGCGCACTGTCCACAAAAGGCTCCAAAAACAAGCCCGACCCTTCCCTAACACATTCCCCTTTCTTCCTTCCTCTTTTGTCTGGCATTCTTGTAACTGACTCCTCAACTATGAAACAGGAAGCCCATTCTGAGCATTTTTCTATTGGAAATGGTGAAAAATAGAAAAAATCCTTTTTTTAAAATTCTCGATGACACATATCTAGCAAAAAGTCTGACCGATTTCAAACGCGCGCCAGTCGCATTTTTGTAAAATGAGTACGGTAGGAGTCGGGACTCTCGCAACGAACAGTTAGATCTTCGTGGATTTAAATTATTATTCTTACTTTCAGTCCATTGAAATTAAAGGCGCATTACTTAAATCGTTCTTGTATTTCGAGGCGAAACTGCTACGGTACTAAGTACCCGATTTACGGAGGTCAGACTTTTTTACAGGTAGAGGAGGCTATGTGGATGAGCTTTTCTCACTTCAACTAATCTGTGATCGCAATGTTCTTCTGAAATTCCTGGAGGAAAAAACCTATTGTTCTTGATCGAAACCAAAAAAAAACAGTTCTTTAGATCAAATTCAACTTCGATGTATGAAATTTCTATATTAAAAAGTTCGTTTTCTCTCTCAGAATTCGGTTATATGGAAAGTCTTCCTCGACAATTGGAATCAGGGCTTGCCATACACGATTACAATGACACGGAGAACACATAGAACAGAAAATATTACCTTGCGGACTCTACCTCTTGAGCGTAGCGAAACATTTTCAGTTAGCGTCCTCATTTTTTTTTTTGAAAACGAGACGCAAAATCGTTGGATATGAAACATGAAAGATTTTCTTTCCATATACGGACCAGGACTGTTTACAAAAAATAGAAAAAAAAACCGTTAACCTTTTCTGAAATTCAAAAATTCGTTAATTCAACATTTTTTAACAAGCAGGTAGTCCTCGCTACGCTCAGAGCCCATTTTTTTCCCTTTCTTCATAAAAATTGCATATTCAGACTTTTTAGTTAAAAAAGGAAGTGGTCTTTGAAGGCAAGGTCTTTGCCATTTCTTTCTCTCTCTCTCTTTCTCTCTCTCTCTCTCTCTCTCGCTCTCTCTTTCTCTCTCTCTCTCTCTCTCTCTCTCTCTCTCTCTCTCTTCTCTCTCTCTCTCTCTCTCTCTCTCTCTCTCTCTCTCTCTCTCTCTCTCTCTCTCTCTCTCTCTTCCTCTCTCTCTCTCTCTTTCCGTCTGCGTCTGATTTGTACTCGCTTAACGCGCGTTCGAATCCCGTCATCTACCCAGCCATTCTTGCACAACCCTTCCTCTTCTCCCCCTCCCCACCGTAAATCGACACATAAATGGATCACCCGAAAAATCGGTCTCACGAAAAGGGGGCGGTCCCCTTGTTCTAATATTAATATGAATTGAACATTTGGTGAACAGCCTCGATCCGCCCTCCTGGTATACAATGATGGGTACTACATTCAAGCTAATAAGAGCGTAATTGCACCTCGATGGACCAGTGGGCCCCTCTCTCGCACAATTTTCAAAAATCTCAAGATTTATCATAATCATCATTTTTAGATCGACCAATTCTCACACCACAACACAACTCGGTCCGATTGAATGCTGTCCACTGGTGAGCTTCTTGTGTATATTTCTTTCTTGCTCCGTAAGTGGCTTGTTGACAAATAAGCTCAGCTACCATGCGCGAATAGAACCAATCATAATATTGGTGCCGTTTTCTCGGTTCCCCTACTGTTTATGGTCAGTTTATTAGGATTTTTCAAGTCGATTGGAAAAAAAAACTAATGTTGGAAACATAATACCAGTGTCGTTTTCTCGATTTCTCTACCTTTTATGGTCAGTTTACTCGGTTTTTTTCAAGTTGCTGTGAAAAATTTAATGTTGAAACATACAGCAGTGTCGTTTTCTCGATTTCTCTACCTTTTATTGTCAGTTTACTCGGTTTTTTTCAAGTTGCTGTGAAAAATTTAATGTTGGAAACATAATATCAGTGGCGTTTTCTCGATTTCTCTACCTTTTATGGTCAGTTTACTCGGTTTTTTTCAAGTTGCTGTGAAAAATTTAATGTTGCAAACATAATATCCGTGGCGTTTTCTCGGTTCCCCTACTGTTTATGGTAAATTTACTATCTTTTTAATTCTGGCCAGTTCTGTTGATATCATGCCAGATTTAGCGATATTTTTGAAATCAGGTAATTCCTTGTTTTTCTCGGTATGATAATTAAAAAAAAAGAAATCAATATGCCAGGTTTATCCTGGTAAAACCATGCCCGATTAGGTGAAATTATGGTTAATGTTTTTTTTAATAATAATAATAGTATAGATGTATTCCGTTAATCGAAAAATAGAGAAAAGAAAGATATGTCTATAAATAGAAGTAATAGGAAATAGGAATCCTTCACCTGTTGACTGTGAGAGATGCCGCATGATTTTGAATCGAAAAAGGGATAATATGATAATAGACTACTGGTTAAACTCAAATAGGTCTTATTTTTGTCGATATTCATCTGAGCTGGCCCGAATCAATCTGGATTTTTTGTAGAAGTCTACTCTGTGACCTTGAAAAATTGTTCAACCGAGTTTTCAACATTCTTCTTGTAGTATGAGTCTCTTCTGGGGGGTAGGATAATCGCCAGGAGTTGGCTAACGATTGGCTATTCAATTGGCGAGCGTCTGGAGTTGCGCTTTCTGAGCCTTCTCGATGTTGAAGATTCAGATGACATCATTTCACCAATTGAATATTGCAATCGCTCGCCAATGCAACTCCAAAACTTTAGGTGGACCGGCATTGGACTGTAAATGGGCGACTATCGTCCCGGACATCTGTGGCCCACTTACAGTCCAATGCCGGCCCATTCACGGTCCATCTGTCGCCCGTTCCATCAAACTGGGCGGCGGATGGACCGTGAATGGAGCGGCATTGGACTGTAAGTGGGCGACACATGTCCGGGACTTTGGTGGTCCATTTACGGTCCAATGCCGGTCCACCAAAAGTTTTGGAGTAACTGACTAATGAAAAGAGGATAGCCAATCGTTAGCCAATGACTGGCGATAGTCTCTACTACATGATCATTTTGTCACCGGAGCGTTGCCGAATTGTCGCCATTCTGTCAATAATCTTCATCTCTCCATTGCAGAACCAAGTTCCAACCGACTGTCGGTAATAACACTCGACCCGGAAGAAGAAACGACCATGACGAAAGAAGAGAACTCGCCTGAAGTTTCACCAGTACCACCCAGGTTGCCTACGATACCCCTGCCGACACTGACTGAACGGAAAGAAGTCGATCAGAATGATGATGACTATGAGGTGATTTTTTATGCTGAAAAATTCCATCAAAAATCAAAAAAGTAAGGTAGATCTATGAAAAAGTGCACCAGATCGTGCCATATTCTCCTTTTCCGAGATATGATTTACCTGAAATTGAAGTATCTCGCTTGAAACAAAAAACGCGCAAAAATTTTCTACATGAAAACTTCATCCCTCACCCTGCTTAACACATCTGGCTAGGTCTCAACTCTGGAATTACGCTGACGGTCAACTCGTGTTGGGTAAAAGTGAGCCGTTATATAATATTTCTAGCTTTCTTTCGCTTTTGCTCTCACGACTTCCGACTCATATGAAAAGCATGTTTCAACGATGTTATTTCACAACAGACTTTTCATAACTTTTTTGATAACTTCACACACACACCTCGGCAAAGGCAGTTGAAAAGTGTAAGCATAGAAATTCGGTAGAGTAGATCAAATTTCAGTTACTGTAAATCAAAAAGTTTTACTTTTCCCACTTTTTTCCGTCCCAGATTCACAAATCGTAACGTAAAAATGTTTGAAGTAGGTAAAAACGAAAGTGTTTGTACTTTAACATACAGTAGCGTTCAAAAGTTTAGAAAGTTTTTATTTTTGGTCATAACTCTTGTCAAACTTAACCAATCGACATGATTTTTAGTCGGAGAACACATCAACTCATGAGAAATCTAATTTTGAAAAAAATCAGGATTACTGTAGCTACATTTTGATCTACAGCGTTTTTACGAAACCGCGACTTTTGAACTGATTTTTCACTTTCTTTTTTTTTATTTTTTTTGAAGGTTTTTTCCCGATTTTTTGTACTTTTTTCTTTCTATACTACTAACAATACTTTTTAAGTAATGGGAAAAGGAAAAGAAGTGCCCACCGACCAGCAGAAACTGATCATCGATGCTGTCCTGTCAGGAATACGACAGAATCAAGTTGCACGAGTATTTCAAGTTCACGAAACCACTGTATCCCGAATTTTGAAAAGATTCCGAAAGTTTGGAGTTTTTGGAGTGTTGCCAAGATCAGGACGGCCACGGAAGACGACAGCAAGAGACGACGCACTGATTGTTCGCCATTCACGTCTCAATCCGCGTCTGACCGGAGAAGACATCAAGAAGGATATGGTCGCTGGAAACGTTGCCAGAGTCTCTGTTTCTACAGTCAAACGTCGTCTAAGAGCTGCTGGGTTATTTGGAAGACGTCCTTGTAAGAAGCCAATCATTTCTGAGAAAAACAGAAAGGCTAGAGTTGAGTGGGCAAAAGACCATTTGAGCTGGACCGTCCACGACTGGAGGAAAATCCTTTTTTCCGATGAAAGTGAGTTTTGTTTGTTTGGTTCCGATGGCATTAAGTATGTCAGAAGGCCAATCAACAGCCGGTTCAGTTCTAGGTACCAATTGCCCACGATGAAGCACGGTGGCGGTAGCGTCATGTTGTGGGGTTCGTTTAGTTACGACGGCGTTGGCCCATTGCACTGGATTCAGGGCAAAATGAATGCCAATGACTACAAGGATATTATTGTTAATGTTCTTGTACCATTTGCTGGTGCCAACATGTCGATTGGTTGGGTGTTTCAACAAGATAACGACCCGAAACACACTAGCCGTCTTGTTCGCGAATGTCTCCAGGATGAGGCTATCGATGTTCTTCCGTGGCCCAGTCAGTCTCCAGACCTCAACCCTATAGAGCACTTATGGGAAGAACTCGAGAGACGCGTTTCCGGCCATTACACATCCAATGCCGCGCAAAAATACGCGGTTTTACAAGAAGAGTGGAAAAAAATTCCGCGAGTCAAGTTGGAGAACTTGATTGAGAGCATGCCGAGAAGATGTAAAGCCGTCATTGATAATTTTGGTTATGCCACTAAGTATTAAGGTTTTAATAATGTTTTGATGTTCATTCCTTATCGATTTGAATTGTTACAACCGTTTACCATTATGTTTTTGAGTTTGTGGAAAATGTGTTTTTTATAGTGTCTGAGAATAAATTTTTTTATTTTTTTTCTCTTTTGGTCTGATTTGAATTCGTTTTGACATAAGATGTAATAATGTTTGAAGTATTACCATTCAAAAAATCAGACCGATAGGTGAGGTTTGACAAGAGTTATGGCCGAAAATAAAAACTTTCTAAACTTTTGAACGCTACTGTATGTTTCATTTGACATAATGAACGTTGCCGACTGTTCCGAACGATAGTTTTACCTACTTCAAACATTTTTACGTTACGAATTGTGAATCTGGGACGGAAAAAAGTGGGAAAAGTAAATTTTTTTGAACTACAGTAACTTGAATTTGATCTACTCTGTCGATTTGCTTTGCTTACACTTTTCAACTGCGTTTTTGCCGCGGTGTGTGTCGCATGATTTTGAATCGAAAAAGGGATAATATGATAATAGACTACTGGTTAAACTCAAATAGGTCTTATTTTTGTCGATATTCATCTGTCCGCCTTCTGCCTAACGTAGAAATCTGATTGTTTTCACTGGAGTTTACAATTTTCGGCCATTCCAGAAGTGGGCGGAGTAACCTAGTATCGTCGGTCAAAAATCGGCTTACTTGAAACGTTTTGAAATCGAGACTTTAACTAAATTTTCGTTCTTAATACTGGTTAGTTTCCTCGAAAAATGTTACAATAACTTTAAAAATTTCTTAGTTAATGAGGACTAAAATAAGGTAAAATACACGTATACAATACATGTATTTATTTACCGTAAAATACATGAAAAATACCTTTACGATTTGTGACTCTAAAAAAAGTAGGAAAAATGAATTTTTGTGAACAACAAGTAACAGGAGTAACTGAAGTAACTAAAGTTTGACTAACTATACACACCGCGCTAAGCGCAGTAGAAAAGTGTCGGATCAAACAGCGAGGGAGGCGACCAATAAACAGCGAGCACAAACCCCGCCCCCTTCGTAAATCCTGCACCGCTGTAGATCAATTTACAGTTACTGTAGTTAAAAACTTGTTTCTCTGACGTTTTTTCAAAATTCACGATAAAAAGCTAGTTACGAAGGAAATTTACATGATTTGCAATTTTTCAATAGCAATCGTCGAAACAAATTCGCTCGATGACTTGAGAACAATAGGATAAAAGGATGGAAGAATTATTGGTGTGCGAACGCGCTCTATAGCGAATTTTCGTTCGATATAATTTGCGTGCAACGCGTCTAATCGATAACGATCACCTTTGTCTTGGTGTGAGGATGATCGGTCAAAAATCGCTTACTTGCAAAATTTTCAAATCGAGACTTACTACATTTCGATATCAAGACTGGTTAGTCTCCTCGAGCGGTGGATAGTAATGGTGAATTTTCAATATTTTAAAGTTATAAACCATTATTCACGTCTTGTCGTAATGAGTAACACATAGCTTCCTCTACCTGTAAAAAAGTCTGCCCTCCGTAAATCGGGTACTTAGTACCGTAGCAGTTTCGCCTCGAGATACAAGAACGATTAGGGTAATGAGCCTTTAATTTCAATGGACTAAAAGTAAGAATAATAATTTAAATCCACAAAGATCTAACTGTTCGTTGTGAGAGTCCCGACTCCTACCGTACTCATTCTGCGAAATTGAGATTAGAGCGCGTTTGAAAACGGCCATGCTTCTAGCGATATATCTGCTGAATATATCAAAACCTCAACTTGTACCATCGAATAATCAACCATCGAATAAATCAATCTCACAGCACATTAAAGCTCAAAGATGATGATTCGTATGATGTGCCGTTTTTTTGACTCGTTGCTCAGTGTAACAAAAGTCTCACACTGCGTAGGCGACACCCCATCACTTTTTTGTTTTCAACGTGTTGTTTTCGAATATTTTGCATTGATTTGAGAGTTTCGGGCTGATTTTACTATCAAAAGTTCGTTATTTGCATGGTTCGGCGCTCAAAAATGGCCAAACATTTGATATGTCCGGGGGGTTATTGTGTTTTCAGAGAGTAGTTTTAACCTTTGATCTTAAAATAATGAGTTTTTTTCGATTTGGTCTAAAATAAGAAATTTATTTTCTCGAATTTTTTTCAAAGTGAAAAACGCCTTCTCCCGCCTTCTGAATTCTGTTCCGAACAAATGTACGAAACGCGTGAGTCAGCCTTCATGCCAAACATAGTCTTTTCGTGTTTTTATACAATCAACATTTCAAAAAATTTTTGATTATTTTTACACAGAAATTACATGGTTCTTAGACCTTCTCCATTATACGGAGTCCCAGAAAGACGGGAGTGAGGAATTTGACACATTGTAAAAACCCGAGTTCATGACGTCATGTATTAATCTCAATCTGCAATCTGCAGTCAACAGTTATTTCCTTTTATAATAAGCTTAGGGGGGAGAACAACTTTTGTGAAGAACCAACTCTTGGATACCCAAGTACACTGTGAAATTAACCATTTCATGATATGTCAAATTCCTCACTCCCGTCTTTGTAGTCTTCATTATGGAAAAAATGATTTTTCTCAAAAATACAGTATAATTCAATTTTTTCTTGATTTTGAACTTGAAAAAATCACGTTCATATCTACAACATACCCATGGTCAACAATAACTTTGCAGACTCTACGGAAAAAGATGTCCGAACCTCGATATCACACCACGACGACGGTTGTGGAAACCACAGAATACGTCACTGGAGAGCCAGTAGTTCAGGTATCTTTCAGATTTTCGGCTAAAAGTTTTCAACAAAAAGTCAGAAATGATAAAAATACTATGAATTTGTGATGAAGTCCAAGTTTACAGATGTTTTTTTAAAGTTATTTCAAAATTGGGCAGTTGTTATGCAATTTTTTGGAAACAAAAGGATTTTTAATTGAAAATAGTTACATGAATTGATAGAAAAGTTGACCGCTACCGTTTGTTGACACCTGGCAACAGTTCCGATTGCATAAAGGGTACGGTATATTTTATCGTATACCAGAAAATAGTTAAGAACGCTCTAATTTCACATTAACCCGACCTCTCAAAGATTTTGCATATTGTGATGAAAATTTTCAAAAAAATTGTAAAAAAAATTTTTTTGCCTAACAAAGTGATCCAGTGCTCTCGAAATGACGAAAAACAGCGGAAAATTTGAAGTCTCAGTACCAAATTTTTGAGTACTGCGAGAAGTTAAAGCCGCCGTGCTCGATAACTCTATTAAAAATTGAAATTTTATGGCGGTTTTTTGCACTTAAAAAAATTTTCCGCGTTTCCGTGTCGCAATAAATGAGGACAGATATTTTTGTTAACTACGAAAAATGGAAAATCGCCGAAAAACCTCATTCCTTCCACGCCGTGCTAAAAAGACGGGAGTGAGGAATTTGACACATCATAAAATGCTCAATTTAACAGTGTACTTGGATATCCAAGAGTTGGCTCTTCACAAAAGTTGTTCTCCCAACCTAACCTAAGCTTATTATAAAAGGAAATAACTGTTGGCTACAGATTGCAGATTGAGATTAATACATGACGTCATGAACACGGGTTTTTACAGTGTGTCAAATTCCTCACTCCCGTCTTTCTAGAACTCCGTATTCCTTCCAGATAGGCCTGCCCAAGTTCGATTTCGAGTACCTCCGAACGTTAGGAGGAATTATGAAAGTCATCTGCATCATTCTCTGCTTCCTCACCTTTGTGTTCGTCATGTCCGGTCCGAGTTACATCTCAGGAGCCGGATGGGCGACATTCGTGTCGAGCATAGGACTCTTCATCACGACCTGCCTGCTCACCTTGTACCTGTTCAAGGTGGTCGACACGCTGTCCAACGTCAACTGGATTGTGATTGTGAGTTTTTAGAAGCTGAAAATACAATCGAAACTTTGTTTTCTATAAATCTAGCCAATGAATAGGCAACAGAGTTGCACGGAATTCCGACTTCCGCCCCTTTTTCACTTCCGACTTCCGTGAAAAAATTTCATTTCCGACTTCACATAGCTTCCTCTACCTGTAAAAACGTCTGACCTCCGTAAATCGGTTACTTAGTACCGTAACAGTTTCGCCTTGAAATACAAGAACGTAAAAGTAATGCGCCTTCAATTTCAATGGACTGAAAGTAAGAATAATAATAATAATTTAAATCCACAAAGATCTAACTGTTCGTTGTGAGAGTCCCGACTCCTACCGTACTCATTTTACAAAAATGCGACTGGCGCGCGTTTGAAATCGGTCAGACTTTTTGCTAGATATGTGGACTTCCGTCAAAAAATTTTTTTCCTGAAAAATGACCAAAAGACCGTGAAATCGTTTCTACTCAGTCTGGAATTAACCCTCACCTGCTGAGAATGAGCGGATGTACAATGTCTTCGGGTTTTTTCCAACTTTCCTTCACTCCCGACTACCGTTGAAAAATTCTACTTCCGACTTCCGTCCATTTTCCACTTCCGATTTCCAATTTGAAAAATTTCACTTCCGTGCAACTCTGGTAGGTAAGTTTAGCTATAATTGGCACCAGCGTAGTGGTGGCGATACTAGAACATCGCACGCGGCGAAACCCTTATTTATATATATGAAACTAGCAGTAAGGGTGAGAGGAAGTTTTTCAGTAAACTGCTCTCGGCCTATTCGTGAAAACCGGAAAAAATGATAATTTAACTATCCTCATTCTCATTAAAATCGGAAAATGGTCATCAAACGATTGAAAAGTCGTAATTTTTCAAGATTGATTGATTTGAAAATTTAAATAATATATGTTCTATAACGTAATAAGCCTTGACGGTGCTTATATGTCATGAAGTCTCAACATGTCTGTGGTAACCTTTATTGTCGACAAGGTCTGTGAGATACCTCACGGCATCAGCACAGAGACAGAATGATCAGGGTCAAGATCACAAGGGGGCGTGCACCAGGTGTTTACATCCAAAAGGTCATAGTCATGAGAGGGTGTGATACGCAGGGTGATCAGATGTTATAGTTCAACCAATACGTTGAAACGGAATTTTCATAACTTCATGAGAATGCTACCACGGGAATAAAAGGTCGAAATGGGTTCTAGAGTTTTCAACTTCATTAAAGTAAAATTTTAAAAGTAAAAATTCCACCTCAAAATAAATTCCAGGAGATGATCTTCTGCTTTATGTGGACCATCTTCTTCTTCATAGCCGCTTGTGTTCTAGCAGTTGCAGCAGCTCAGTTTGCTCACACACTACCCTGGGCTATTGCAGCGGTGAGGTTTTGTAGTTTTTGAAAAATTGAAAAAAAATCTTATGATAGATCATTTTTGACTCTTTACAGTAATTTTCGAAAATATGGTACTTTTTGTAATTCCTAAAAATTTTCTTGGTATATGCTATGGTACTCTTCTGTAATTCTGAAAAAAAAACCCAGGGAAAATAATATTTCGTACGAACTGCTTTTGAGCACGGTAATTTTTAAAAGTTTCTACGAAAAAAAGGTTGGTTTTGGTAGTTTTTTGTAGTTTTCAGAGATTTCTAGAAAAGGTTTTTTGTTGATATTTCCGCCGAGTATGGTAATTTTTTAGTTTTCGGAAGTTTCTATGAAATAAAGTTTTTTTGGTAGTTTAAAGATTTTTTACTGGATACTTTTTTTCATCCTTATCATTTTTATTCTTGAAAGCGATGAAAATAAGCTGAATCCAAAATATTGGTCTTTTTTGCTTCGTCCGAATCTTGACGAAAGGCGGAATACCGCGAGGAAACAAAAAAAAATTAGCGGGGGCCAACTTTTATTGAAACAGTTTTTTTCAGTTTTTCGCCTTCGGTGGAATGTGTGCCTATGGCTTCGACTGCTACCTGAAGTTCTTGTCTTGGAAGCACGATGAGGTGGGTTGATTTCTGTGTCATTTTCGTGCCAACCACATGTCATTTTTTCCAGAAGGCGTCCGGTGGCCCCAGCCAAATCGTCATACAACAACAAAGAAGATCACAAAACCTGTGACGACTTTGACCGCGATCTTTAAAAACGTTTTCAATAAAATTCAAGAACTGACAAATCGGCTTACCGACTCTTGCTATTGTTGTATCTTGCGTGAGAATCACGTTCGCCAAAAATAAATTTTTATCCCCCCTCTCTTTCCTTTTTTTCAATGTGTTCATGACGGTTGAACATATCCGTTCGTTGCCTGTTAGTTTTTTTCATATTTTATTTTTTTGTGTACCGCGTAGTAGACTCATCTAACACATTTTATACAAGAAGTTGGATCCTATCGATCGCGAAAAATTTTCGAAAAAAGCATCGAATCATTGAATATGGCGAAAAATTTGACTTTTAGTTCGAATTCTTCTCTAACACTTTTCATATCAGAAGTTTGATTCCGTCGATCTCTAAAATTTTGCAACTTTTTGAAAAGTACCGGAAACAAGCTTTAAATCACTAAAGATGGCGAAAAATTAGACAATTTTAGACCCATGAAGTTCCCTCCATAATGTTTCAGGTGAACTTTGAGCTTGAATAACAATTTTTGCAGTTTAATCGAAGGAGGAACTACATCACACTGATATTTGATTGAAGGTATGATTTCATTTTACTCATTGAAGTTTCAATTCGTTCTCTCTCTCTCTCTCTCTCTCTCTCTCTCTCTCTCTCTCTCTCTCTCTCTCACTCTCTCTCTACCCTACAAGCTATAATAACCCTTGCGAAATTTCTGTCCCTTTTTCTATGTGTGACTTCTATGTGACTTTTTTTTTGTTCAGTTCGTGAATAATGTAGCACATATCTTCCTCTACCTGTAAAAAAGTCTGACCTCCGTAAATCGGTTACTTAGTTACCGTAGCAGTTTCGCTTTGAAATACATGAACGATTAAGTAATGCGCCTTCAATTTCAATGGAATGAAAGTAAGAATAATAATTTGAATCCACAAAGATCTAACTGTTCGTTGTGAGAGTCCCGACCCTACCGTACTCATTTTACAAAAATGCGACTGCCGCGAGTTTGAAATCGGTCAGACTTTTTGCTAGATATGTGTATAGGAAGTTGACAATCACTCGAGTCAAATTTTTTGAATATTAAGAGCAGGGAACCAGACTAGACGTTTTTTCTCAGTTTACATGCGTTACCGAACTCGGATCTTCACGAAAGTGATTTTCCGAACCTCAGCTAAGCTTATTATAAAAGGTTAATTACTGTTGGATGCAGATTGCAGATCGAAATTAAGATACGACGAGCGTTTTCATTACTATTGTATTAGAAAAAATTGTCGGACTTGCAGGGGACCAACGATTAACGGCCTATTTTCTTAGTAGGAATTTTAATTGGGTTATTGAAACATGATCTCATATTTCTTTCTCTCCCCCTATCTCTCTCTTTCTCTCTCTCTCTCTCTCTCTCTCTCTCTCTCTCTCTCTCTTTCTCTCTCTCTCTCTCTCTCTCTCTCTCTTTCTCTCTCTCTCTCTCTCCCCCTATCTCTCTCTCTCTCTCTCTCTCTCTCTCTCTCTCTCTCTCTCTCTCTCTCTCTCTCTCTTTCTCTCTCCTACTAGCCTAACAGTTTCACAACAATGATGTTTGTCACCAACATGTTGTAATTGTGTTTTGGGCTTCGTGCCCTCAACGTGGTTACAGTATGCAAATGAGTGACCCGTGCATGCAAATAGCAACACGACTAAAGTGACTAACACATCATTTTCAAAAGTTCGGTGCCTGTGAACCGGTTGTAGTTCTTTCCGTTTCCAGTAGAATGACGTGATTGTCCTTATTGAACCAGCTTCCGCTGTATGAAGCACGAAACAGAAACCCGGCCACCTTGCGCCACTTATACTCTGTGAAATCCTGGTGAATCCAGCCCAGAGAAGGTAAAATTCTAGCCGGATCTGATCAATCCAGCCCAGATTAGGTAAAATTCTGATGAATCTAGCGTTTTTTCGACTCGAGGGGGTCAAACTTCCCAGAATTTCACCCAACATGGGCTGGATCCATCAGATCTGATCAGGATTTTTCCAATTTTGGCATGGATTCATCTGGACTTTGTCTGTTTTCAGTGCCCAGAGATTACCATGTAACTGTGTTCATCCTTTTCACTTCTTCCATCGCTTTTTCAGCCTTCTACCGCCATAACAGAGATCTCAAGTAATAGCAGCTTACAACCGTGAACCGTTTTTAGTTAAACAACATGGCTGTTTGTTCAGCGTCCGGTTCTTTTTTTCCCACGGTGAACATCAAAAATCTTCCATTTTCCCATGTTTTCGAAGTTAATTTTTCTATGATGATAGAACTAGGCTCCGCCCACTTTCTCAATTTTCATTTTTCATGTGACAGGAAGGAAATTTTTTTCACACTAGAGCTATGTTGTGGCATTGAAGCGATCTTTGTCGAAATGACCCCGTGAAGGATGCGCGTGAAAATCGAAAACTGAGACAAACCGTTCCGCGCAGCACCGCGCGGTTGATTAGAATTGAAAATTTGATGCGCAGCTCTGCGACAGTAGTACCTATCCGATAGATTTGGGACTTTTTCTTCGATTCGTTGCCTATGAGCTGTGAAAAGATAGTGGAATTATAGTACAAGGTTCTGCATTAGAAAATTTTTTACTCGAGTTGAAAAACTTTGTGAAGTACTAAAAAAATTTTACTGCGACCTCAAATTGTTTTTGAAATTCCGCCAGAATAAAAAATGACATCGAATTCTGAATTTCCATAAAAATTGAATTTCCTTAAAAATCGAATTCAAATTCGGCGGCATATTGGGCATAACCAATGTTTTCAAATTCGCCCTTTTGAACTCAGAACCCTCTGCTAGACTGTATCCTCCACAGCTTATTGTTTCACAGTTAATAGTCTCAAAATATTTGCTCGACCACTCTCTTTTTTCTGTTTCCTTACTCTCATATTTGCACAACTTTCGTTTTGTTTTTGCCATTCCGCTTGGTCCACGGTTGATCGAAAAGAACACTCGGAACGTTCGCATGTTTTCCAATCGAGGTTAAGTAAAGTCTGATGCTATCAGATGAAAAGTTCGCGTATACAGTAGAATTGTACAGTGAAAATACAGTACACATATCTAGCAAAAAGTCTGACCGATTTCAAACGCGCGCCAGTTTTGTAAAATGAGTACGGTAGGCTCAGGAAATTGGAACTTTATAAGACTTGGTAAACTTCACATAAGATCCATGTAACCTTGTAGTAAGATCCCCTCAACCTCCAATTCCAAAAGTGCAAGACCTGGCATGGAGGTTACCAGGTCTTATGACGAACTTACCAGGTCTTATGACAAATTTACCAAGTTTTACTTAGAACGTTTTCCTAGTCTTAATGTCGGAATACCAAGTCTTACTGCCAGAATACCAAGTCTTATTGCTAGAATGCCAAGTCTTACTGCCAGAATACCAAGTCTTAATAAAAGAATACCAAGTCTTACTCAACATTTATTAAACGTATAACACATTAAACGAAAATCAACAGGGATAAGCAGAACAATATATTCAGCACAGTGACGGAGAAGCTCAAAACTATTCGTTGGTTGAACTCATGTAAACCGGAACAAGGGCGCTCCTCAAAATTTTTTTCCTTTCCTTCATCGCACGAGCATGGCTACTGAAAAGGTTAGAATTAATGAAATATGGCATTATGCAGAGTCCATTTTCCGTGAGGTGAACATAAACACAAAACTTACAATAAATGATTCAGTTGTTTCAGCATAAGAGTTCTAACTGCAAGTGTGATATCAGAGGTTTTCCATTGGTTACCGGTATCCTTGATAACGACTCCCTTGGAGAAAAGGCCTGAAAAAACGTTTAATATGTCTTTATCGATTGATCAAACCTGCAACTGGTACCCACATCGTTACTGGGAACGACTTGTGAACTTCTTGCCCAGATGGTCGCGAACGCGGTTTTTGAGACGTAGTAAATTCCGCTCGTTTAGCTTCATCCATCAGCTGTAATCACTACATCAATCCAAAAAAAGTGTACCAAAAAACTTACATGACTGAGCCAAAAGCTGGTAAATTCTTGTACCATGTTCCTTAAAGTTGTAACGCCAGATACAAAACAACAAATTGTTGCTGTTGCATCGATGAGACCTGTAAATTTGATGTTCGAATAATTTTCTTGTTTCAAACCTTGTCTATCGGCATGTTCCATTGTGTGTATTGCGAGCGGTGGTTCGATTTTCACGCATTCAACATCGAACGCACATTCCACCTCGGTTAAGGATACATCCAAGGACTTCACTTTCTCCAACTGCAAGTTCCTCACCGTTTCAACCTGTAATATCATATTTTTCATGTCGGTTTTGAACTTTCATTCTTATACGTGAAAAATCTTACTAGTTTCATAAGACCCATGGTACTATATCCCAAAAGTTTGAACATCTCGTTCTCTGAATTGGCGAGCTTCATAGAACTGCGATAATCAAATTTAGGCGAACTGACTACAAGGCACTTCAGTTCCTCCTTAAAAGAAAGATTATTGACAAATACACCTCTTTTACCTCCAGCGCAATCATGTCCTCCCCTCCTGCTTCATGCAATCGTTTCCCCATAATAATGGGATCGCAGGTTAATGGGTAGTCGGTTACAAATTCTTCAGAATTGTCTAGTTGTCCCATCTGAAGAGAATGTACACTTTCAAATAATAAAAAAATATATATTCAGAAAATATAGGTAACACTCACCGAATCTTCCATTGTTCTCTTTCTCTTCGGTTCCTTCTTGCACGTTTTCATAGCATTTGACAGCAGTACGTCAACAAATTCTCCTTTCTTCATCTTCAAACGTAACGTTAAAAAAATGAGCAATGAGAAAAAAAGAAAAAAAAAGTTTCGAAAAAACGGCCTTACAAGGGAATCGGCGCGAGACCCTATATCTCTTGATACCATGCTCCTTCATTTTTATATTTTCATTTTTTTTGCATTTATTCTACTTTTCATGTTCTTGTCGTGAGCTTTAGGAATGGCGAAGAGAAGAAGTCTAAACATTAAAAAACTCAACATATTCATGATGAGAGGTATCGAGTCATAATAATATGAGTCGTCAAAGTTAACGTTTCAGACTCTACGAAATCGACTAATCGTGAAGAATCGTCCGGTGCGGACTCTTCTCAACATTTTCAGTCTGGAGATGTTTCTGACGTAGCAGATACTGATTCTGAAGATGGACTCTGCGAAGATAATAATAATGGGAAAGACGCATTCGCAGACATAAGCAAACTATCAACCGAGAACATTGGAATAATTTTGCATCTATTGAGGACTATGAGTACCGAAAAAGGTTTTTTTTCAATAATATCTTCTAGTGAGCGTTCAGAAACCCGTTTCTACTTTAAGCTGCATCCCAATACCCAAGAAAAGTTCATTCGGAATATCTTGTACAACACATCGATGTTCATCAAAAATGAATGTTGTAACCTGTGCGGAAAAGACAAAATCAAGTTAGAAACACTGCATTCTTAGAAAAGAAAAAAAATTTGTTTTCAGATGCGGTTGTGTCGATGCTGAGTTAGTCGAGCTCTATATGAGTGATGTAGGATTGCTGTTACGTTCTTTCGACATCATGTTCCGTGACGAAGTAAAGAAAGTTCAAGACAATGTGAGAAGCTGTATCAATACTACTACAAGTCCCATGCAATGTGCGCAGTTGAGGGAGTTGCTGAGAAAAGATCCCAAAGGGCCCGTAACATACCATTTCCTGGTGAACTTCGATGGAGTGCAAATAAAAAATAGCAGGTACCTTTTTCTCTTGATCTCACTGTATCCAACTTTTAGCAAAAAAGTTTGGTTCCTGGGTATGCATTTACTCGATCTGGAAGATCATTCCAGAAGTACAATCCGAGCTACAACAACAGTAGGAATTTTTGTGGGTTTGGTACAACCATCGATGGTTATACATGATCGACTTGCTAAATGGCTCCAAGGTCGTTTGGGTAATGGAACTTCCTCGGCAAGAGGGCAGATAATTATCGCCTCTTACGATGATCCCGTGAGTATATAATTTTATGTTTCCGTTTTGCAAAATCGTCTATTATCAGGCAATGCGCATTGTCTATGGATACAAGGGCCATAGTGCCAGCGGAGCGTGCGAAAACTGTCACGCACAGGATGTTGTTCAGAAAGTCTCTCTTGATCCGTATTGGCGTGAGTCTTATCTATGTACCATTTTCATTGTACATGTTATTTTTACAGCTCGAGCAGATACGAACTTTCGAGTACCGTCATTGTTTCAAGACGGTTTGAAGGAGCCTGGCGTGTATGGGTGGTTCGCTACAAACATCAACGCGTCTTGGAGAAATCCTCTCGATGTTCTTCATGTTTTTCACGAAGGTTGCCTGAAAAGGTTGAACGACGGTATATTTTCTCATCATTCATATCGATCAGACCTATTTTCAGAAACATCGGGTGTAACCGTGAAGCTACAGTTTCGTCTACCCACAACAACACTGCTAACGCCTCAGGAGGTTCCTCTGCCTACTAAGATGCAAATTACGGGAAGGAAGAAAGTATCGACCGGTAGTGAGAACGCCTTGGCAGGTGCAAATGCAATGTAGTCTTAAAAAAGAGTATTCAGATTTTTGCCACCATTACCCTCTTTGCTGCTATGAGCTGTGACCTGTCACTTTCTGGATGCATCACAGTAATGCTCACAAACAGTTTATACCAACTTCAGGTTCAGCCTCTGGACTCGCGGCTGAGTGTCGTCGATAAGGTACTCCTACCGTTTTATTGTCAGTAGTCATTCGTTTCGGTGAATTCAGGTTGTTAATCTCTCTGCAGTATTCCAAGAATTTGTTCGAGATCATCTTCCTGCCTTTGTAAATGGGCCGAAAGCTCATGTGAGTTTCATCAACTGATATGGAGAAATTTTCGAAACTTACAGAACATTCACGCCCACATCGCTGAGAAAGTTATTGCACTGGGGCCTATGGGACCGTACTCAACCCAGTCGTTCGAACATCAGTTTGGCGTTGCGCAGCGCCTCCTGTGTCGTGAAACGACTAGGAATTTCGCTTTCGAGATTTTCAAACGGTGAGCTTTTTGACAATCATATGAGTTTTCACGAAACGTTTTGTAGATCTTCCGTGTCTGCGATGCTGTCTGCAGAAATATCGCGAAGGATGCGTCAGGATGGTGACGATGATGACAACAACTCTCTTGTTCATGATATTGCTGTAAGGTTGAAGTTGAAACCTAAAGAGTATATTAGGGAACGAAGAGTTGAGCCTGATCCAGCGATACGTTCCTTTTGTGTAGACCCCCACGCTGAGTATCTTCACTCCATATTCGTCAATGGCAATCGATACAGTGTTCGAAATAGTGGCAAGTCTGTGAATAATTGCATTGCATATTTCGATGTTAACGGTTCCCTCCAATATGGAGAAGTCAAAGCTTTCGTTCGCATCCCTCACTCTCATACTACTATAATAATCCACCCATACGTTACGTGTCATAGACACTTGCTCCTACTCAAATCGAAAATGACCAGAGAAAAGTATCCTGATGCACTCATTGATTCGATTGTGAAAGAGCTTGAAGATAATCGTTTTGGAGCTGTTCTCACTACAATTCTCCCGACCTTGATTGCCATACCTGTTAGTAGTTTGTTCGGTCATGCAACAGTGTTGCAGAACCAATCTTTGAAAGTCGTGGTACCACTTGCATATAGGCCAATTGCTTCCTAGTTCATAGTTTCATTTATATATCATATTAATAATAGAATAAATTTTTGTACACCGAATCTGACTGTGAATTCGTTAAGCAGTTGTACTTTTGTCTCTTTTAAGAGGTGAACAGGTATAATCTGACAAAAATTTCAAAGATAATATTAAGACCTGTTAACCTTGTTACAAGACCTGACATGTTCGTAACAAGACTTGTTAAACATCGGTATAGTGAGTTTAGTTGGAAGTTACAAAGTCTTATATGGAAGTTAGCAGGTCTTGAACAGAAGTTAGCAAGTCTTATACTACTCCGACTCTCATGAACCATACCCAAGTCTTATACCACATTTACCAGGTCTTATAGTTAAATCTCAGAAGTTCCTCATTTTTTGAGATTCAGTTAATGTGAGATTAATATGAACTTATAAAGTCTTATGTTGAAGTTACCAAGTCTTATACTGACTCAGGTCTTATACGTAGGTTATGGGGATCTTACTACAAGGTTACATGGATCTTATGTGAAGTTTACCAAGTCTTATAAAGTTCCAATTTCCTGAGGGGTTGGGACTCTCGCAACGAACCGTTAGATCTTTGTGGATTTAAGTTCTTTTTCTCACATGGGAATGCTACCGAAAACCCACGAAATTGGAAGGTCTGACTGGGTTCTTGGGTTTTCAAATACGCTGAAGATGATAGAACCGGTGTCAAAAACTGCTATGTCGACCTTGTTTCAGAGTTATGAGCTGAAAACCGTGTGAAAAGTAGGTTTCATATGCATAGATCACTTTACACCTCGCTAGACTATATTTTTATGATAGAAAACAGTTGAAAACCTATATTTCCGTTGAAATTTCTATGATTCTTGGATTCTGGGCCGAAAAATCGTTTTTTGAATGACCTCAAAAACCGCTGTATTGACCACCCAAAAAGCTACAACACGTACGCGAAACCAAGCAAGGAGGGTAGACGAGAAGTGAACAATCGTCGGGCACGACGCCGGTGTCCAAGTGGTTAAGACGTGGAACCGCTAAACTTTTTTGATTTTTTTCACTCGAGTTCGAATTTTTTCTTGTTAAAACTTTTTTGTTTTTATGTTGAGTGATGTAATAATCATTTCCGAACAGAGAACAATGTCCGATATCGGTTTTGGTAAGAAATCCTAACGGAATCAAAAAAAGTTCTGTAAATGGGCATATTTCGACTTCCACGAAGCTTCTCGATTCTTTGCACCGTTATTTTTGAGTTGAATGATTAGAATTCACCTTGTTAACAAAAACAAAAAAGTTTTAACAAGAAAAAATTCGAACTCGAGTGAAAAAAATCAAAAAAGTTTAGCGGTTCCACGTCTTAACCACTTGGACACCGGCGTCGTGCCGACGATTGTTCACTTCTCGTCTACCCTCCTTGCTTGGTTTCGCGTACGTGTTGTAGCTTTTTGGGTGGTCAATACAGCGGTTTTTGAGATCATTCAAAAAACGATTTCTCGGCCCAGAATCCAAGAATCATAGAAATTTCAACGGAAATATAGGTTTTCAACTGTTTTCTATCATAAAAATATAGTCTAGCGAGGTGTAAAGTGATCTATGCATATGAAACCTACTTTTCACACGGTTTTCAGCTCATAACTCTGAAACAAGGTCGACATAGCAGTTTTTGACACCGGTTCTATCATCTTCAGCGTATTTGAAAACCCAAGAACCCAGTCAGACCTTCCAATTTCGTGGGTTTTTGGTAGCATTCCCATGTCAGTCCTATCTGAATTCAAAGGCTCATTACGTAAATCGTTCTTGTATTTCAAGGCGAAACTGCTACGGTACTGAGTACCCGATTTACGAAGGTCAGACTTTTTTACAGATAGAGGGAGCCTACATCAAACAGCAAAACTTGCAAAAGTATCGAAGCAATTTAGTTGGTCTATTCTTATGAAAAAAGGCTATTTGGTCACACTGTCTTTCCGCGGCCTTTTCTCAGCTCATAGGAGTCGGATCAGAACGGTGAAAACGCCATCGGATAGGTTCTGTTGAAGCGGAGATGCGCATCAACTTTTTAATTTGATCAGACCGCGCGCTGCTGCGCGGCACGGTTTTTCTTAGTTTTGAAATTCAAACGTGTCCTCAACGTGATCCATTTATCACCTAGCATTTTAATTTTTAAAAATGGAGCTTTCAAGAAGTTCCAAGTTGTCTGAAAGTTCACGTTTTTATTGAAAGACGTTCGTTTACTTTTTCATTCTTTGTTTCGAGTATCAAAACTGGCGTGAGAAAAAGTAAAATGTGGGGCGCGAAGCGCCCCTGATGACTGCTTGTATTATTTTATTCAGTAAAATGGTCATAGGAGTCTTCGTTAGTGAATTTTTAATTTTCGTTAGTTTTCGAAAGGTGTCTACACGTTTTTTTTTTCAAATTCGAAAGTTTTTCAGATTTTTTGACGAAATTCATAGAAACAGAACGAGATGGTGAGAGTTTCATTGTCCTTCTCCTTAAATCCGTATTTTTTGACAAATTCCATTTGACAACTTAAAAATATCGAAAAGTGTGACTTAGTACTGACACCAGTACTGTTCCAATATGGAAATCGAGTAATGTCATCAAAATCGTCTGTTGACACTCTGAACTCAGAGAACAAGAATCGTTCTCGATTTGAGTTTGAACAATGTCTAGTGACAGTACGTGATAATACTGTAATTTGGTTACAGAAATTAGCTGTATTTTTCTACATTACTTTAATAATAACTTTATTCATTGAGAATAAGTTCATAAGCTTCATGACGACCAGCAATAGCCAACACGAGCACAGATTAATGGGATTGGGAACCGTAGGAGAACCCTTTAAAAATTCTGCTCCGGTCAGGACAGTTGTGCGATTTGTTGTAAAAAAAAACGTTGGATAACATTGTCAAATTACCAGAAGGAAAAGAACTGAACTTCGTATGAGCACCATGTACTAAGTGCGTGCACCAGAGTTGCACTGAAGCACAAAGAATTTCTTTCAAAAACACGAAAAAATGTCGGATTTGAGAAAAAATATAACTAAATTGCTGTGATAATTTTGCAAATGAGCCATTTTTGACCCACCATCCTCGGTCGTCCCGCCTCCGACACGCCTACTTTTGGAATCGCCAAGTCTGATACACTGTGCGACACCCTCTCCTTCCTTGTTTCCTTTGTCTGATCAAAAATTGATCTTATGTGAGGATGTTTTTCTCTTGAATTTTAGAACACACAACAAACACACAAAGACAGTTGTGCCTGCACAGACACGTAAATAACACACAAAATTTTTATTTTGTCTTATCATTCATCCAGTTTTCGCTCTCAAATAATATGTTGTAAGGCCACGGCCGCGATCGCATTGCCAACGCGTAGCGGCTCCACCGGAACCAATTATTCGTGACATCATGAAGAGTTTGACTTCTGTGTTGAGTCGTGGTAGATTTTTCTATGATACATTGCTCTAACTTAAAGTATTGCCAACGCGTCGCGGTTTAACGGATACACAGTCAGTATACGGTACTGATTAGTTGGCTGGAAGCATCTCATGCCTTCTAGAATCTGAATGATGTAACTATGTACGACATAGGCTATAAGAATTAGGGGTTATGTACGACATAGAATGTGAGAATTTTCTATACACGACATGAGCTATAAGAAGTGGTTTATGTATGGCATAAAGTGTATGAATAGGTTTATGTACGACATTGTCTGTGAGTAATGACTTATGTACGACATAGACTGTGAGAATTTTCTATGAACGACATAAGCTGTAAGAACTGGTTTATGTATGACATAGACTGTACGACCCGCATTGTCTTCATGTACAGCATTTGATTTCATCATGTTGTACATAGCAATAAGTTTAGACTAGAGTTCTTAACTATGTGTCGTAATTTTGAATTCGATAACTGTTTTCAACTACTCATCTTACCAAATTCGGGAAATGGGAAGGTTAGGTGAATCCTTACCAGACTTGGAGACCCGGAAATCAGGGAATTCCTAGTTTCGGTATACCAGAAAATCAGAACTGGACAGAATTAAGAAGGATTTCGCCATTTTCCGATTTCCTTAGGAAGCCTGCTATATTATCTTCGAAATGTGTTGCACTGTTATAATAAAGAGCGTACCCTTCAGTCATATCGAATGATTTGAAAATGTAAACAATGTCATAAAATCTGTATGATGTTTTCCGCCTCTCGACCTGTTTTCCTACCGAGATCTCTTTTTTCATTTGTTTCTAGTGTTTCGGCGACATAGAAATGAAAAAAAACATCCAGTGTTTACAACGAAAGGTTTCCTTATGAATTCTGTAAGTATTTAAGTGATGTAGAGGCTCGAGCTCATGTGCACGGTTCTAGCTTCCCGGAGTTCGCTCGCAGCTGGCAGTGAATCCGAAGTAGCTGTGAGGTCTGACCTCTAGGCTTTCAAATATGCTGAAGATGACAGAGTCGGTTCAAAATTTCGAAACAGCATAACTCCGATATCTTAAAGTTCATAATTTTTTATCTGAAATGCTGATTTTCTCACGCCAAATAATCCAAAATTTGAGACAAGCTATTAAAAATTATTTTTTTGTCCACAAGATTGACCAATAGAGCCTCCTCAAAAAATCAAACAAAATCTTTGTTCTAACCCATCGAAGCATGCCAAACCCGATCTATGATCATCTACCACCCCCTTCCACTCCGTACTTTGGTCTCATTTCGTAGTTTTCGAAACCAGTTTTGTCAATTCCAACATTGATAGTGTGCGTGTGTGCGCGTGTGTCTGGCAAAGTACACCATATCATAAATTAGCACGATCTCTATGTGAATGTTGTTACAAATGACGTTGATTTTGACCTTGAACTTGACATCTATCTGGTCTGAATCCATTTTATCAGTGATGATACCAGTTTCGCCTCCGGGAGTTGAAAACAGACAAAATCTAGGTTGATTCCGGCTAGTTCTGGTAACAAAATGATCTATTTGAGTCGACAACATTCAAAATTTGAAGACAAAAAATGCACCGTAATTTTACCTAAAGTGACATGGATCTACCTGGACTTTTGCACACACTGCGGTAAACACAGTTGATAAGTGTAAGCAAAGAAAATCGAAAGAGTAGATCAAATTTTAGTTACTGTAGTTCAAAAATTTTACTTTTCGTACTGTTTTCCGTCCCAGATTCACAAATCGTAACGAAAAAATGTTTGAAGTAGTTAAAACTATCGTTGAGAACAGTCCGCAACGTTCATTATGCCAATTGAAACATTTTTCGAAGTACAAACACTTTCGAAAATGAACGCGGAGGTCGGCAAAGCGGTTGCGAAGCGGTTATTTTGTCTTATGCCTTTGCCGAGGTGTGTCACAGTCAATCTCTTGCCCGATCAAAAGATGGACCAGGCGACAGATTGACTGCGAATGGGCATTCCGGCATACGTTGTGGTGCCAGCAGTGTCGTGATTCTGGTCTTTCAATAATTCGTACTGACACAGTACACTGCCGCACACTTCGACAAAGGCACAAGACAATAAAACCGCGTCGCAACCGCGTTGCCGACCTCTGCTTTCATTTTCGAAAGTGTTCGTACTTTAACAAATGTTTCAATTGACATGATGAACGTTGCGGACTGTTTCTAACGGTAGTTTTACTCACTTCAAACATTTTTACGTTACTATTTGGGAATCTGGGACGAAAAAAAGTAGAATTTTTTGAACTACAATAACTAAAATTTGACCTACTCTATCGATTTTCTTTGCTTACACTTTTCAACTGAGTTTGTTATAAAATGATTTATGTCGGAAATGACTGTTTCTTTTTTTCTGTTCTTGTCGTGAAAATGTCAGAATATTGAGAATTCCTATTTCTAAAATTTGCTGAAAACAAAACCCACAAGCCTCATTCAAATCGTGTGCAAAATTTCCCCCGCCCATTATGAAAACACTCAAAAATTCAAGCAGCAAAAAAGGGAGAGAAGAGACTGCTTCCTGATGGGTTGTGGGAAAACATAGAACTCGCATGAAAACAAAGGATTTCCCTGGTCTGGACCCAGCGCAGCTGTCGAGTGCAACAAGGCTCATTCTTTATCCAAGAGATCTCCTCTCCCTCCCCCCACACAGTTCGTGGCGTTTTTACGATGCCATGGCGGAGGAAGCGTTTGTAATAACAACATTCTGTTAGGAGTCTTGAGTTTCAGTCGAATCTGTCTTTTTTAAGGTATTTTTTGAGTATGACTTTCATATTTCGACCTATAACTTTCAACCTCTGACTTCCAACTTGTAACTTCCATCCACACCAATTTTGACGTTCCTACGATGCCTTGATCTTGAGTTTGAGTCAAATCTGTCCTTTTTTTAAAAGTATTTTTTAAGTGAAAAATTCACCCACAACTTTGACTTCCAACTTCCAACTCAAAACTTCCGTTCACACCAATTTTGACGTTCCTACGACGCCTTGGTCTTGAGTTTCAGTCAAATATCCACATCAATAAAGAAACATAACCTCCATAATAATTTTGTCGGCGATACGTCGCTTCCCTGTCGCCATTCTATATAGAATTCGATAACGACGACGTTCCGGTGACAATATGGCGAAATCATACGTTTGTTGCCGGTACGTCGCTGTTTTGTCGCAGGTACGTCGCCGTATAATCGCCTGTACGTCGCCATATTGTCGTCGTTTGGTAGGGCATACCGAGTGGCGACAAAAATATTATGGAGAACGCAGCGTAAAGCAGCGTTTCTTTTTTTAAATCTTATCTTCTATCCACTTCCCTAAATAGAGTAAAATTCTCTTTCCCCTTCTTTTTTTCGTTAACACTAGACACGTTCCGCATAGTTCCATACGATAGGTAAAATTTCCATTTATGACGCTTCCCGAACTGAACTTTATTTATTATTTTTAAAAATATGTCTTTTTTTCCATTTTTTTCGCTAGTCGTGGTTTTTATGGTGTGCATATGCAGCTAACCTCTGGTACATAGGCTGACCATCTTTCAAACGCGCGCCCGTCGCGTTTTTGTAAAATGAGTACGGTAGGGTCGGGACGCTCGCAACTAACCGTTAGATCTTTGTGGATTTAAGTTATTTTTTTATTTTCAGTACATTCTGAAATAGAAGACTCATTACTTGAATCGTTCTTGTATTTCAATTCGAAACTGCTACGGTACTAAGTACCCGATTTACGGAGGCCAGACTTTTTTACAGGTAAAGGAAGCTATGTGCATCAGCATCTTAAAAGCTGCGCAAAGTTCCAGCTTCCGTCCAGTTTTTCTCATTCTCGTGTTATGAATTTTGCATTTTTCAAAGTTTTCGGTTTGAATACCCACTAGAAGTTTGAGATGAGCAGTTCATAAATCTTTTTCCGATTTTCATGTTTCACCGAATTTTCAAAACTGCTGAGCATCACACTACGATCAATCTCACATACCTTCTGTGTCACGCCGTGCTAGGAAGACGGGAGTGAGGAATTTGACATATCATGAAATGGTTAATTTTCACAGTGTACTTGGGTATCCAAGAGTTGGTTCTTCACAAAAGTTGTTCTCTCAACCTAACCTAAGCTTATTATTATAATAGGAAATTACAGTTGGCTGCAGATTGCAGATTGAGATTGATACACGACGTCATGAACGCGCGATTTTACAATGTGTCAAATTCCTCACTCCCGTCTTTCTAGGACTCTGTTTCTATGTCGAACGAGAATTTATCCGACCAACAGGTCCGACCCCGTTTACACGTTTGCCAATGATATTTCATCCTCAACCCACAGTCCTGGACGTTTTTACGATTGCCACATGCGCGGCACGAAAGAAAAACAACATCTTTAATGGTCGCAAGAAAATTGATCTCTCTGCCTGTGCCCTCCACGTGACTCGTTTGTGCCTGACTTGTGAATTTCGCATATTAATTTTTCCTATGAAGAAGTTTCTGTTAGAATATTGAAACATAATTTTATTTTTGCTCTCTCTCTCTCTCTCTCTCTCTCTCTCTCTCTCTCTCTCTCTCTCTCTCTCTCTTTCTCTCTCTCTCTCCTCTCTCTCTCTTTTTTTGTTCTCTCTCTCTCTCTCTCTCTCCACATGCGCGGCACGAAAGAAAAACAACATCTTTAATTTTTTATTAATAATAATTTAATAATTTAAAAATTCAATAATAATTTTATGTTTTCTCTCTCTCTCCCTCTCTCTCTTCCTCTCTCTCCCTCTCTCTCTCTCTCTCTCTCTCTCTCCCTCTCTCCTTCTCTCTCTCTCCCTCCCTCTCTCTCTCTCTCTCTCTCTCTCTCTCTCTCTCTCTCTCTCTCTCTCTCTCTCTCTCTCTCTCTCTCCCTCTCTCTCTCCCTTTCTCTCTCTCCCTCTCTCTCGTTCCCTCTCTCTCTCTCCACATGCGCGGTACGAAAGAAAAACAACATCTTTAATGGTTGATTTCTGTCTCCCAAGGTGGTGGTGTCTTCCTTTTGGTATACTGTAAGATACAGTTACCTACGAAATGGTGAAAACTCTTCCCCGTTCCCATTGCGCAATACTATGCACCAGGTGGTGCCTGCCATGGGAATATCGCTTCAACTTTTCAAACCCCTTCTTCCTCTCTAAATTTGTGAATAGAACTAGGGTTAAAATATAATTCTAATTGTTTCTGGAGCTATTTGCCTACATTTTTATGGTTTTATAGTATAGATTTATTCCTTTAATCGAAAAATAGATAAAAAGAGATATCTGTTCTAATGAAAAAGGCTATTCGGTCACACCGTCTTTCCGCGGCCTGTTCTCAGCTCATAGGAGTCGGATCAGAACGGTGTAAACGCCATCGGAAAGGTACTGTTGAAGCGGAGATGCGCATCACCCTTTTGATTCGATCAGACCGCGCGCTGCTGCGCGGCACGGATTTCATTAGTTTTGAAATTAAAAAAATACTCTTGGAAGGCAAGAATAACAGATAAAAAAGTTTTCAAATACACTTCTTAAAATATTTATCAAAATAAATATAAAACATTTAATTTTTTTACATTTGCCCATTTGTCTCGGAACAAAAAAGGTCTCGGCACTCTCAATGAGATTTTTCATCAATAGATTATCAAAGAGAGTACCGTTGCATCAGAAATCGATGTGACTCCCATACAAACTGCGCGTCAGGGTGAAAAATGACACCGCGCGGTCTCATGTCAATTTCCTGATAAAAAGTTTACTCGCCTTTTCCACGGCATTCTTGATCGTTCCGAGACACCGAACACTGTTAGACACCTTTCCGGGTCCTCACTTTTTGCTCTACATTTTCTTGAAAACTTTGATATTTCTAGATGAACCAATCATTGAGTTGAAAATGCCTTATTTGTCCCGAATTTTGAGCTTTCTTCTCTACATTTTTTCATGTTGACAAAAACAGGAAATTTTTGGTGTAGTGGAATGTTCACCAGGTCACGGCCGCACATGGCACGATGTAACAAGATCAAAAAAATAGAGTGGGGGTGGAGTTTCAAAAAAGGCGCGAATCACTCGACCCCAATCAATAGATTTATTTTTACGCTCCGGATGACCGCTTTGCAGTCGTCAATGAAAAATTGAAAATGTACTTAATTGAAAATGTAGTTAAGGTCTCGATTTGAAAATTTTTGACCGACCATCCTTGGTTATCCCGCCCCCGTTACGCCCATTTTTGGAATGCCCGAAAGTGCTACACCGTGCATGGCGAGAGTTCGATCTCCACTCCTTCACTAATTGATCTGTGAACGTTGTTCCATCATTCGATTAGACTTCTTTTCATTATCCGGGTTGTTTTCGATCACATAGAATTTCACTTCTGATGAAATGGTTCCTTGGTGTCGTGGAGTCCCTCCCCGCTCACAACCGCGCATATCAGAAGTTCGACCCCCGAACTACTCCTTCACTAATTGATCAGAGAGAGTTTTTCACCGGTCGAAACGATTCAACTTCATTCTCCGAGTTGTTTTCGATCACATGGAATCTCACTTCCGATCAAGTGATGATCTTCTATAGTCATGGGTTCGCTTTGAGGTCACCACCTTCACTGTCCGACCACAAAAGAAGAAGTTTTGATTTTTCATTGTCACACGTGAAACCCCCATACTTCTTTCGCCGATGACATTGTAGATGATCCGACCAGTTTCTTCGCCATTTTTGTCGAGTTCAAAGTTGGAAAAGTTCAAAGTTGCCTTGGAGTTTGTATTCATCGTAATCCTTTTGTAAGATAAGAATAGTGAAATGTTCCATTTTTCCGAAAGAAACCATAGTCTAGTGGTTAAGACGCCGCAATCCAATTTTTCCCTCTGATGTTCGATCACTCATGTCCCTAGTTTTGCCTTTTCTTTGGATACTGGACTTTGGTCCGACGTAAGTCGGCCTTTCATAAGACGCATGTTCGATCATCTCTTTGAGCATTTTATTTTTGCCATTCCTGTCCTGAGGAAAAAGTGTGTTTGTCGCTTTACAAGACCCATGTTCGATCCGCACACGGAACAACTTATTTTTGCCTTTTCTCAAAACACCCCATCAAGCCATATGAAACTCTTTGCGAAACACACTTGGGCCAAAGTTATCTGGTTATATTCTTTTTTCTCCCTCATAAAACTTTATCACCTCTTGTCTCCCTCCCCTCTCTCTCTCTCTCTCTCTCTCTCTCTCTCTCTCTCTCTCTCTCTCTCTCTCTCTCTCTCTCTCTCTCTCTCTCTCTCTCTCTCTCTCTCTCTCTCTCTCTCTCTTTTCCTCGGAAGCACCAAGAATCAAAGCTTTTTTCCAAACTCTAAGTATACTTTTAATGTTATCAACAACCAGTGTATCGAGATAACACCCGATGTTTTGTTGTTGTTCTGACCACATGTGAACTTCACGCTGTGAACCCGAGACGTTCCTAGAAAATAATGGCCACCTCGTGTCGATTAGTTGAAAGCAATATGCACGATTTGCGTAATGTGTGTGCGGCGATTGCAGATTCTCGCGAATCACATTACGTACAGGACATTTGATTGGACTCCCTACGTACACCGCTAGTTGTGACGTCAGAATGCGTATAGCCCTTTTTACTCGACGACATTTTGCGTAAATTACCTTGATTGGCAAATTTTAACATGACTTTCGATAGACGACATACTGCGTGCAGTACATTCGATTAGCGATATATTGCGTACAGTCGTTTCTATCAGACGTAAATCGCATACGACATGTTGCGTACAAGACTTTCGAATGACGACATTTTGCGTACATTCCTATCTTCGAGAAGACAATGCGTACAATCTTTTCACTTGACGAAAATCGCATACATTCGTCTTCACTTGACGACATATTGCATACAAGACTTTCGAATGACGACATTTTGCGTACAATCCTATTTTCGACGAGATAATGCGTACAATGTTTTCACTTGACGAAAATCGCATACAGTCGTCTTCACTTGACGACATATTGCGTACACGACTTCCGAGTGACGACATTCTGCGTACAATCCTATCTTTGACGACATGTTGCGTACAATCTTTTCACTTGACGAAAATCGCATACAGTCGTCTTCACATGACGACATATTGCGTACACGACTTCCGAGTGACGACATTCTGGGGACAATCCTATCTTTGACGACATGTTGCGTACAATCTTTTCACTTGACGAAAATCGCATACAGTCGTCTTCACTTGACGACATATTGCGTACACGACTTCCGAGTGACGACATTCTGCGTACAATCCTATCTTCGACAAGATAATGCTTACAGTCGTTTTTACTTGACGAAAATCGCATGCAGTCGTCTTTACTTGAAGACATTGCGTACACGACTTCCGAGTGACGACATTCTGCGTACAATCCTATCTTTGACGACATGTTGCGTACATTCCGGTTTACTATACGACATTTTGCGTACAGTCCTCTTTACTTGACGATTTTCTGCTAATAGCACCGTCGATTAACGACAAATCGCGTACATGACTCCCCATTGACGACATATGACAGACACCTATTAAAGTCTCCATACCAGATTCCCACGGGTAAACGTCATTCGCGGTTGTTTTATCAAACCAAACATGGTGACTCACAATCGGCGCAGTATCTTTTTCGCGCGCGTTTTTCTCTGTTTTGACCTCTCACAACGGTGACTCACAGTGAAAGCATGGGAAAAAAGGTTCAAAAGTGCATCCTAAGAACAGCATATTCAGAAATAGCTTACGAGTACTGTATTTTTGTACCGTCCATATTTTTTGTTTTTTATTTTCTTTCTCTCTCTTTCTCACCTCCTATCTATGTTTTTGTTACAGTATCTTTTTTACTACGGAAATTTTTGTATACTTCCTAAATACTGAGTAGATTTTTTCTGGATACTGTAATTTCGGTGTTTCTCTGGATACTGTAGCTCCTCAGTTTTTTTTCATAACATATTAAATTTATGATTGAATTATGCACTTGGACCATCTAGGGTAATTGCATCAATATGTTCTTACTTATTTCATATTTCAAATTTCTCTAACATTTTTTAACTGTGATCTTAGTTTGAAAAAAAAACCAGTTCTACTGGTACATCTAGGTTCAAGTTCATCTAGGTTTTTTGTAGGTCAAAAATTTTACTTTTCCTACTTTTTTTCCTTCCAGATTCACAAATCGTAACGTAAAAATGTTTGAACTAGGTAAAACTATCAGTGGGAACAGTCACTATGTCAAGTGAAACATTAATTAAAGTACAAACACTTTTGAAAATGAAAGCGGAGGTCGGCAACGCGGTTGCGAAGCGGTTATATTGTTTCAGAACTGTGCCTAGGTGTTTGTAGTTTTAGATCACTAAAACACAAATCTGACTATTGTTCCTAATTGCATTGGAATGTTCGTCCTCTTTATCATTATCACAAATTTTACTATTGACTTAAAAATTGTTTTCACATAGTCGATACAATTTTTCGTGTTTCTCTCTTCTTGATACGTTTATCATCCGTTAATTCCTTTTGCTTTGCTGGGATTACTAGAGCAGATGTTTTCCTGTGCTCGGTGGTTTTATGTGTTATTTTTTGGTTTGGAAGTAGTTTCAATCAGCACGGTGTACCAAGATCAAAGACATCGACTAGGGGCGGAGTTTCAAAAAAGGCGCGAATCAGTCGCCCCCAATCAATAGATTCAATTGGGATTACCGCTTCGCAGTTGTCTATTGGTTTTTACCACTTTTTCACGTGTTCTTCTCAATTTCGAAAACATGGAATAAATGAGAAAAAAGACGAAGAAAGGCTGCAAAGCGGTCATCCGGAGCGAAAAGTTGAACCTATTGATTGGGATCGAATGATTCGCGCCTTTTTTGAAACTCCACCCCCACTTGATTTTTTTCATCTTGGTACACCTCTCTATCTCACTCTCTCTCTCTCTCTCTTTCTGACTCTCTCTCTCTCTCTCTCTCTCTCTCTCTCTCTCTCTCTCTCTCTCTCTCTCTCTCTCTCTCTCTCTCTCTCTCGCTGCTCTCTTCCACACTTACTGTACGATCCAAACAAGGCTAACACTAATGCAAGTGCGGCTAGTTTTCAAAAGAATTCCACTTCCTTTAGTATTTGCATCATGGTAGACGAACCTGTGATACGGTATTACCATCACAATACCCAACCGAACTTTTTTCCCACGTCAGCCATGCCACATTTGCCCATGATTTTTCATCCTTTACCCACGGTCCTGGACGTTTTTACGATTGCCACATGCGCGGTACGAAAGAAAAACAACATCTTTAATGGTCGAAAGAGAGTTGATCTCTTTGCCTGTG